>CAUYON010079818.1:0-83129 GCA_963573935.1 Arctocebus calabarensis
AGCACTGTAGAAGTGTTCCATTTTCTCCCATCCACATCAATGGGTTTTGGGATTTTGTGATGTGGGCTAATCTTACTGGAGTTAGGTGATATCTCAAAGTGGTTTTGATTTGCATTTCTCTGATGATTAAGGATGATGAGCATTTTTTCATGTGTCTGTAGGCCATGTGCCTGTCTTCTTCAGAGAATTTTCTCATCACGTCCCTTGCCCACCCTGAGATTGGATCACTTGTTCTTTTCTTGCTAATACATTTGAATTCTCTGTGGATTCTGGTTATTAAACCTTTTTTGGTGACATAAACTGCAAATATCTTCTCCCATTCTGAGGGCTGTCTGCTTGCTTTATATAATGTGGTTTTGGCTGTGCAGAAGCTGTTTAGTTTGATCAGATCCTGGTAATGTATTCTTGGTATTGTTTCAATAGCCTGGGGGGGGGTCCTCCTCATAAAATATTCTCTCAGGCCGATTTCTTCAAGTATTTTCCCTGTACTTTCTTCTAGTATTTTTATAGTTTTGTCTCTTAAGTTTGAATCTTTAATCCAGTGAGAGTCTATCTTAGATCATGCTGCAAGGTGTGAGTCCAGTTTCGGTCTTCTACAGGTCGCCAACCATTTCATCCTGCACCATTTGTTAAATAGGAAGTCTTTTCCCTGCTGAATGTTTTTAATTGGCTTATTGAAGATCAAATAACAGTAAGTAGCTGTATTCATCTCTTGGTTCTCTATTCTGTTCCATACATCTACCTCTCTGTTTTTGTGCCAGTACCATGCTGTTTTGATCACTATCAATTTATAGTATAGTCTGAGGTCTGGTTGTGTGATTCCTCCTGATTTGTTTTTATTTATGAGTAATGTCTTGGCTATTCAAGATTTTTTATGATTCCATATAAAACAAAGTATTATTTTTTCAAGATTTTAAAAGTATTACAGTGGTGCTTTAATAGGGATTGCATTAAAATTGCATATCACTTTGGGTAGTATGGACATTTTAACAATGTTGATTCTTCCCAGCCATGAGCATGGTATATTTTTCCATTTGTTAAATCTTCAGCTATTTCTTTTCTCAGAGTTACATAGTTCTCTTTATAGAGATCTTTCACATCCTTTGTTAGGTAAACTCCCAAATATTTCATCTTTGGCATTACTGTGAAAGGAATAGAGTCCTTGACTATTTTCTCAGATTAATTTTGTCATCTGAGATGTTGCTATATTCCTTGAACTCTTCTAAGAGTTTTATAGTTGAATCTCTGTGGTTTTCCAGGTATACAATCATATCATCTGTGAAGAGTGAAAGATTGATCTCCTCTGACCCTATGTGGATATGCTTGATCACCTATGGATATGCTTGCCTAATTGCGATGGCTAAGACTTCCTTTACAATGTTAAAAAGCAGTGGCGACAATGGGCACTCTTGCCTGATTCCTGATCTGAGTGGAAATGATTCAATTTAACTCCATTCAATATGATATTGGCTGTGGGTTTGCTGTAGATGGCCTCTATCAGTTTAAGAAATGAATTTAACTTCCTTCTATACCCATTTCTTAAGTGTTCTGATCAAGAAAGGATGCTGGATATTATCAAAAACATTTTCTGCATCAATTGAGAAAATCATATGGTCCTTGTTTTTTATTTTGTTTATGTGATGAATTATATTTGCAGATTTACTTATATTGAACCAGCCTTGAGACCCTGGGATAAAACCCACTTGGTCATGGTGTATAATTTGTTTGATGTGTTGCTGGATTCTGTTTGCTAGGATCTTATTGAATATTTTTGCATCAATATTCATCAGGGATATTAGTCTATAATTTTACTTTCTTGTTGGGTCCTGGTTTGGGGATCAAGGTGATGTTTCCTTCATAGAATGTGTTAGGCAGCATTCCTTCTTTTTCCTTTTTTTGGAAAAGGTTAAGTAATATAGGTACTAGTTCCTCTTTAAAGGAGGAATTAGTACCTACATCTATTCTTTGGTAGAAAAAGAATAGGAAAAGGTTAAGTAATAGGTACTAGTCTTCCTAAAAAGAATAGGAAAAGGTTAAGTAATATAGGCACTAGTTCCTTTAAAGAGGAACTAGTACCTATATCTATTCTTTGGTAGAATTCTGATGTGAAGCCATCTGGTTCCGGGCTTTTCTTTTTAGGGAGATTTTGTATAGTTGGTGCTATTTCAGAACTTGATATAGTCCTGTTCAACATTTCCACTTCATTCTGGCTAAGTCTAGGAAGGTTGCATGCTTCCAAGTATTGGTCTATTTCCTTCAGATTTTTGTATTTCTGAGATAGAGTTTCCTGTAATATTCATTAAGTATTTTTTTTTAATTTCTAAGAAATCTGTTGTTATTTCATCTTTGACATTTCTGATTGATGAAATTAGAGGTTTTACTCTTTTGTTCCTGGTGAGGTTTGCCAAGTTTATCTGTTTTATTGACCTTCTAAAAAACCAAATTTTTGATTTATTGATCTGTTGTATAATCCTTTTGTTTTCAATTTCATTTAATTCTGCTCTAATTTTGGTTATTTCTTTTCTTCTATTGGGTTTGGGATTGGAATGGTCTTCCTTTTCCAGTTGCTTGAGATGTCTCATTAAGTTGTTAACTTCCTCTCTTTCCATTTTCTTGAGGAAGGCTTGCAATGCTACAAATTTCCCTCTTAGGACTGCCTTTGAAGTGTCCCAGAGGTTCTGGTAATTCATGTCTTCATTATCATTTTGTTCCAAAAATTTGGTAATTTCCTTCTTAATCTTGTCTATGACTCAGCTATCATTCAACATAAAGTTATTTAGTTTCCACGTTTTTGTATGAGTATATAGATTCCTGTTGTTACTAAGTTCAACTTTTATTCCATGATGGTCCAAGAAGGTGCAAGGAATAATTTCTATTCTTTTAAATTTGCTGAGGTTAGACTTGTGACCTAAGATGTGATCAATTTTGGAGGATGTTTCATGGACTGATGAGAAGAATGTGTATTCAGTTTTGTTAGGATGAAATAAATGTTCTGCAAATGTCTGTTAAATCCAATTGTTGAATGGTTAAGTTTAAGTCTAAAATTTCTTTGCTGAGTTTCCTAACACTGCCAAAGCGGTGTTAAAATCTCTGACTATTATGTTGCTGGAGGAAATCAAGTTGCTCATGTCTGTTAGAGTCTCTCTTATAAATTGAGGTGCCACTGGAGTAGAGGCCTGGCTCCCTGTGTTTGCTAAGAGAGGAGGGAAGTATCTCTCCAAAATATCCCAAGAGGTGTGAACCCTATTGTTCCCACCACTGCCACTGCTGCACTTTGCTGTAGGGCACCACTTTTCCCTCTCCCATATGGCTCCCTCACTCCACAGTCCCGACTCCATACCCATGCCACAGAACCAGCACAGACCTGCAACAGCCCAAGCCCTGTCCACACCTCACCTTTTGAGAAAATGCCCAAGAGCCTGGACTCCATGGAGGGCAGGCTTCCAGACCTCAGGGTGATAGTGGAGGGGAGTGCTGAGAGTTCAGAATTGCAGATAGAGTCTATGTTCAGTTTTATGCCTGGCAGGAGAGTGCCATGGCACACTAGTGGGTCCTCTCTGGGGAAGGAGTTCTGGTTTTTAGAGGCTCTCTATCATGGGATAAAATAGGAGGAGATCTGAACTCTGCCCACTTGTTTGTAGAAAGTATTCTGTGAGCCATCTCATGGGGGGAGGGGAGTCCCATCTGCTTGTGATGGATTTTGTACCTATTGTTTATTTCCTTGGAGTCATAGCTCACCTCAACAGGGGTGATGTGAGCTCTTCAACCTTCTTGGCTGAGCTCTATACCATCAGCTTACTTGCTAAACTTCTGTCCTTTAACTCTTCTTCTGGACAGGAGCCTCTGTGGAAAGCTGGCTCCAATTGGCCATCTTGCCTCCTCCCTCTAGACCATATATATTCGAATGAAAAGGCAACGTTGTTAATTCTGATAGGAGTCCTGACAAAACTTTATTTCCCCAGAAAGCAGATTACAGATACGTGCATGCATCACCCGTTGGACAGCAGTCTATTTAATGCACTTCTATGTAACTGTGTATAGTGCACTAAACACAATGAAAAAACATAGGATGTCTAACCAGAACATTTAATAATGATAAGGTTTATAGAGCATCTCCTCTATCTATACCAGACACTGTGGCTAAATACCATATAAAGCACTATTATAATCTCCAATATATACAGGTAGGGCTGAGGCTTAGAAAATTTAGCTTGTTTGACATCACATAGTAAAACACCAAGATTCAGAACCCAGGATCTGAACTGTACAACATCCTATTACATAAGTCCTACTAAAGGAAACAGTCCATCTTACCTACCCCACACTGTACCCTACAAATTAAAAAGGACCCTGAGCACATTGTTCAGTGGAACTTCCAGGTGACTTCACTTATTTCCAAGGGAAATTGGAGGTGTGTTGTGATTGGCTGACATTATTTGTTGAAAACATTAGAATGGAAGAAATAAAACACAAGTGAATTTGACATTCCAGAACATTTGGACTTTTGCCAAGGGTATTTTAAATTGCAAATCAGATTTTAGCAATTAGTGAAAAGACCTACAGACTGAGTGCAAGAGATGAGTTTTTAGAGTCAATCTTGAATTTTCTCCCTAGTGGAGATCTGTGTTGGTGAAGCATAGAGTTTGCAAAGGCATTTCCTCTAGTTGTGCTACTTAACACACACAAAAAGCTATTCATTCCTATGAGTTTCAATTATATTATTGGAAAAATTTCCTCTTTATTTGAAATAATCTTTCTAAACTTATATTTTTTTAATATATTATGGAAGAGGTGAATCTGGGAAACGTATGCAGTAAAAAAAAAATAACTCAGATGTCATTAAACTAAAATACTGAATTCATGTTTATTTTAAAGATTCAGCATGAAAAGAGTAAAGCTTCCAACTTTACAATCTATAAATTAGATGTTGAGTCCTGGCTTGGTCTCTTCCTCATGAAATTGCCTCAAAGGTATCTTAGGAAGCTAAGAGAATTCTTGTTAGTGCCTAGTGTCAGGCTTTTATTTTAAAGCTGATCACAGTTGTTCTTATTTGTCATTGAGATTTTGATGATGTGTGTTTGATGAGTAATGATGTTAATGATAGATTGTTTAAATATCTCAGGAATGGGAGAAAATATTAGTAGTATCGAGTTACAAATATGTTCCTATCCAGATCTTTCCCTCCAGATGCCTATTATCAAAGAAATAATATGTAAAGAACTAAAAACATTGAATATGTGATAAACTTTTGAAGTGTACTTTGCACATATTTCTAAAAGAAGGATAGGCTTTTGCTAGAAATATTTCCACTCATCTGGGCAACTTAATTCAATACAAATAGCTGTAATTAAATACCATAAAATGTTTTTCCAATCATCAAAGCCAGTCTTATAAATTAAAGCACAAAAAGATACATTTTTAGCTTGACATATTTTTTCTTGTCTTTAGAACTTTATAATCAGGTATTGTATTTAAACATAGCCTTGGCATAAAATTTCACAAGGATATATCAGTGAGTGACATGGTTAAAAACCGTTGTTGAGACAGATCCTCAAGCTATCACTCTGGATAGAGTACTGTAGCATCACAGTTCACAGCAACCTCCAATTCCTGGGCTCAAGCGAGTTTCCTGCCTCTGCCTCCCAAGCAGCTGGGACTACAGGCGCCTGCCACAATGCCTGGCCATTTTTTGGTTGCAGCCGTCATTGTTGTTTGGCAGGTCCAGGCTGGATTCGAACCCGTCAACTCAAGTGTACGCGGCTGGCCCCTTAGCCCATTGAGCCACAGGCATCGAGCCTGTATGGTTAACTTTTAAAACAGCTGAATTTTGTAATACACAGTTACAATATGTCAGAGACCATAAATATCTTGCTTGAAATGTCTCTTTAAATTGTGATAGAAAAACAATGACAGATGATGACTATCGGCTTCATCGTAGAGGGAATATGGACAATTTTCTACAAGGAATAAAGATGCTTTGAATATAGTGAAATCTCAAATCTGGTAATGAAACAAAGTGAACTCTATTATCCACATTCAACTGAATGATTCCAATGTAGGATTAGGTAACTTGCACTTTGAAATATAACTAATTAAAATATTTGTAGACATGCCAAATGCATTCATTGTCAGAACTTTGTTTTATTGGATAAGTGGGAAAATGATACTAATCAGAGAGATAAAATAGTTAATTCTGTAGTTTCTCAGTCTCCAGTATTCTATTATAGAAAAATGACTGGGTTTCTATCCTAATGACCAATTGAATTCCATCCTAGGCTTAAAAGCAGACACAACAATTCAGAAATATCGCCTGAGTCAGAGGAAAAGAGACTTTCAGACAACAAGGCATTGGGACAGGGGATTAAGCCCAAGGAATTGCTCGTTTAAAGAGGATTAAATGTGGAAATAAATTAATATGCATTTTTCTTTGTATGTTCCTCTATAAAGTCCTTTCCCTATTTGTCTGAAAGCATCCATTGGGAAAGTAAGAAAGAAAAATAAAGAATTAATGTTCAGCTTTTGACTTCTACCATAGGATTTTTGAGCTCTCAACAATATATAAAAGTTGACAGCTGAACTTTCTTGAGGGAGAAAAGGGTACACCAAATTCCCAATCTTTCCCATGTGTTAAAAGCCAAGTCAGGCTTTCTCAGAACAGAGACCCTTGCTCTAAGCCATGAAGTAGAAGGTGTGAGACAGACATGGAGTTAAAGACATGTTCTTCATGCAAAGGGAAGAGAGGACTGAGTTAGAGGAGACGTGGCTGGGCTGTGCACCTGCCTTGACCCTGGGAAATACCCAGCACCCTCCTCCATGCCTTGGGGCTTTAGGACATGCTTGTGGAGTCCCCACTATCCCAGGATCAAGAAGATACCTAAATCTACAGTTTCCTAAAAGCAAACACTTTCTCCTTCTCTCTCTCTCTCATGCACCCCTTCATTCTCTCTCTCTCTCTCTCACAAATTCTAAAGTCCTACCTCACTTCTCAAATGGAACTCTTATACTTTAGGCATTCAGAGAGAAAAGACTGTATGTCAGATCATACATTATGTTTATATTACCCCTGGCTGATTCATGAATATCTGCTAGTCTTTTATTAACTTGTATTCTTATCAGACTCTAGGGAAAAAAACCTTCATAACTCATGTACACTAAAAAATGTCAATTTTTTCCCAATAATTTTTGGTATGTTCAAAACCAGTGAGGGAAAGCTTCATTTCTCCCATGAAGCTTACACTGTGAAGACATATACTCCCTGAGTGGAAAAAGAGTTTTACTTTCTTTCTGAGTGACAAGCATGGCACCTTTGGGGCTCTAATCCATCACTATAGATAGAAAAACTGAGGCCTGTAGAAACCAAGTGACTCATAGAAGGTCTTACAGAAAGTAGCAGAATCTGGACACACACACAGTCCTCCTGGCTCCAAGAGAACAAGTTCCATTGATCATGTCAATCCTACCTTCACTAGAACACAAAATCCGAGGAAAGGGGAGTAACTGAAGGATCAGGCTGGAATATGTATCAGGAAAAGATGACCCCCCTGGTGGGTCCAGTGCTGCATTTGTAGACGCATGTTAAAGAGTCAAGTGCAAACTTCAACTCCTAGAATTAAAAAAAAGAATCCTGACCTGGATCTGGTGCATTAGTATCTTGGTTTGTTAGTTACTTTTGCTAAATAACTCTTTTAAGTTCAACTCTAAAACCTCTCCAGGAGTTATCAGAAGTTTTAAATAGAGGTTGCATATTTCTGGGTCTTGATGAAATAATGAAAGAGGTCTCTTAATGTAATTTTGTGCTGAAGGAAGAGAAAGATTTTGTTTATGGATATAAAAATAAGCTCAGCAAAGAAATAAAGTCAATGCAATGGAGAAAAAAGTGCTCTTCTCAAGAAATGGTGTGGAAACAACTGGACATCCACATTGAAAAAAGAAATGAATCTAAACACAGACCCTACAACCTTTACAAAAATTAACAGAGTATATCTGAGACCTGAATGTAAAATGCAAAACTATTAAATTCTCCAGAATAACAGGAGAGAATCTAGATGACTGTGGATATAGCGATTACTTTTTACCCCCTCCAGATGATCCAGCAACTGTGATAGCTGGTATTAAATGAAAGGAGTTGAAAACTTGTGTCTGCACAAATATCTGCACACAGATGCTTATAGCATGCTTTATTCATATTTGCCAAAACTTGGAAGCAACCAAGATGTCCTTTAATAGGTAATTGGATAGGTTTGGCGCCCGTAGCTCAGTGGTTAGGGTGCCAGCCACATACACGGAAGCTGGCAGCTACAAACCCAGCCAGGGCGTGCTAAACAACAATGACACTGCAAATAAAAAATAGCCAGGCATTCTGGTGGGTGCCTGTAGTCCTAGCTACTTGGGAGGCTGGGGCAAGAGAATTGCTTAAGTCCAAGAGTTTGAGGTTGCCATGAGCTGTGAAGCCTGGGCACTCTACTGAGGGCAATGTAGTGAGACTCTGTCTCAAAAATAAAAATAAAAAAAATAGCTGACTGGATAAACACAGCATGGTATATCCATACAATGGATATTATTTAATATATCCAGATAATGGAATATTATTTAGTTTATAAGAAGAAATGGGCTATCGAGCCCATGCGTGAAGGAACATTAAACGCATATTACGAAGTGAGAGAAACCACTCTGAAAAGGCTACATAGTATATGATTCTAAGTACGTGACGTTCTGAAGAAGGAAAAACTATGGACACAGTACAAAGATCCGTGGTTGCCAGAGGTTACAGAGGAAAGAAAGACAAATACACAGAGCACAGACGATTTTAGGGCATTGACACTCTTCTGCATGAGAGTATCATGGTGGCTACCTGATATTATACATTTGTCCAAAGCCATATAGTATACACCACCAAATATAAAGCCTAATGCAAAGCAGGGACTTGGGGTAATAATGCTGTATCAATGTAGACGGATTGTAACACATCCACCTCTCTGGTGAGGGATATGGATCACCAGGGAAGCTGGGGGGGGGGAGGGAGAAACAAGGAACAAGGGAAAAGAGAATTTTCAGTAATTTCCACTCAATTTTGTTGTGAAACTTAAACTGCTCTACAAAATAATGTCTATTTTTTTTCAAGTAAACTTAGTTTAAAACTAATATTGAGACTTGATCATTATTTAAAAAGGGAAACTGCTTTCTATTGAGATTTCCTGAGCTTTACTGGTATTTAATAAAAGTAAAAGTCAATGATGAAGAAAGATAATGCCTGTGATAGGTAGGATATTTTGCAATGACTTCCTCTATAGCTTGTATATTTTAAAAAGTAAAAGAGCTTTTATAGGCAGTGAAAACTTAATGGGAATTACTGTCTCATTAGATGCTTATCACAGGCACTTAAAAGGTCTTTGGTTTACCAAAAGAATGACTATTCCAATTCAATTATATTGAATGTTTTGGTGAAACATAGATATTTGAAAAAACAGTCATGCACCAATAAAACTAAAGAATTTTGCTTTTAAAAATGCAAATTGATTAAGCATGGTTAATATATTTTTCAAGAGATGGATTAAACTCCATACTCAAGGTCTATCAGGAAGAAAGGCACATCATTTTCAGACATAAAAACTATTTATCTCAGTCTTTACTGTATAATACAAGAGGTCTATCTTTTAAAAAAAAAAATTACAAGCCATACTAAAAAGCAAGAAACAACACATCCTCAAGTGATCAAGCAATTACAAAAACCAGACTCAACTCTAACACAGGTATTAGAATTTTCTGATAGGTAATTTAAAATAACTTCAATTAATACAGTAAAGGCTCTAATGGAAAAAATGGTACAATAAAAATTCAGATGAATTATTTCAGCAGATATGTGGAAACTGTAATATGGAAAAAAATAGAAATGCTTTTTTTCTCCATAAAAACCATGGTAACAGAGATAAAGATTGCCTTTGGCCAGGTATGGTGGTTCATGCCTGTAATCCCAGCACTTTGGGAGACCCATATGGTAGAATTACTTGAGGTAAGCAGCACAGTAAGTCTTCATCTATACAAAAAAGAAAAAATTAAAAAAATTAGCCAGGCGTAGTGGTATGCAATTACAGTCCCAGCTACTTAGAGAGCTGAGGCAGAAGGATCACTTGAGTCCAGGAGTTTGAAGTTATAATGAGCTAGGATGATGCCACTACCTGGCAACAGACCAAGACGCTGTCTCAAAAAAAAAAAATGCCTTTGACAGGCTCATGAATAAACTTCATGTAACCAAGAAAAGAGTCTTGCATTTAAGAAATCACCCAAACTGAGATACAGAGAGAGAAAAAAAAAAAAAAAGGATGAGGAAAAAATTAGAAGACAGCATCCAAGAACTATGGGATCTCCTATATCTAGTAAGCAACCTAATACAGATATAATTAAAATATAGCAAAAGTATCAAGAAGTAATGGCCAATTGTTTTTCAGAATTAAGTTACCAAACTTCAAACTACAGATTCAAGAAAATTTGAGGACATCAAATGGGAAAAAAATTGAAGTGTAACTTCGGAATATCATTTTCAAATTATTGAAAACAAAATATTACTTCTCCATATTACTATACTTATTTTTAAGGAAGTAAAGGAAATAATTCTTAGGAAATTGTTAAAGATATGACTTTCCATTTCAATGAACAGAGAATCAACTTAAACAGAACTGGCTCATGTACATGAAAAGTAAAGTGATAAATTTTCTATTCCAGAAGATGCCTGCATTCAGGAATTAAGTAGTATCATTAGGATTCACTAATTCTCTATCATCCCATCCTCTGCCTTTCACTCTTTTGGGGCTCAGAAACCAAAACCCCCAAATGTGGGACTTTGACATGCTGAGCTGAAGAAGCCTCGAGAGCTCTCTGAACTTCTCTGCACTCCTGTCTCCCTAAGCACAGGATGAAATTGTTTTTTGATGTTCCATTATCTGCCTAAAGTCTGGACTTGTCAAAGAAGACAATAATCTCTGGTCCCTTCCTTAAGTTTTCATTAACTAAACTCATATCACAAGAAGAAAGACTGAAGTCTGTCAGCACACCTGGACAGGTTTTTGTCACAAGCCATTGTCTGCTCTGTGGGCCCTCCAGACTTTGTCCCAGGACATTGCATGTTCTCCGACCCATTAAATTTCTTTAAAAATCACTTACTACTTCAAGTCCTTTTCCCACCCTGAGATGGGATCACTTACCCTTTTGTTGCCAATACGCTAATGACAAACATTTTAAATGAATCATATATTATAAACCAAAATTTCTGCAACTTTGGGAAAATAAAATTACCACTTAGGCCGACAGATCAAGCCACCATACTGTACAAAGCACTCCATCTGCTTCCTGTATTAGTATCAAATCTGAATTTCCTACCAGGTACTCCAGGCCTCATAGGACCTGCCCTTGCCACACATTCACGTGTTTCATCTTTTCTCTATTCTTTTCCCTCTCTCCAGCCACAGAGGCCTCCTCACAGCTTCCTTTGTAACCAGAAAGCTTCTTCTCAAACTTTCCTCAGGCCTCTGCCCAAATTTCACCTTACAAGAGAGACCTTCTTGGATCACCATTCTCCATTACTCTCTGACCTTGACTCACTCAATTTCCATTTTAGCATTTCCCACCAAATTAGTATTAGGTGTGCTTTTACTCCCCGTGTCAGGCCTCTGTTCAAAGTGAACTGCACAGAGATGGAAATTGGAGAATACTTCGGTGTCCCAAACATCTAGATCATTATCTTTCAATATAAATTTGTTGAACAAATTAATGAAAAATTATTGAAAAACAGATGAATAAATGGATGAATGATATTTTGTTCTACTTTCTTCAAAAGGTAAGTAATTTAGATAATTATTATATCCTGTTTCTCTTTAGGGGGCTCTTCTAAGTTTCATAAATGAAAGATGACTAGAGAGATGACTCCTTTAGCTATAAATGGTATAGTTGCTACTATTAGTTACTATTAATATTAGACTAAGTGGTAATTGATAAATTGATACTGCGTTTTATCACCTATGAGTAAAATGCTGTATATCTCATGCCTCTAACACTACCCATTACTATACTGTATTTCTTAATGTAGCTGTTCTTAATCTTTTGTCAGAATTCTCATTCTCTGAGAACCTGATTAAATATAATTAAATCTATTAGATGCTATGCCCAGAATAATACATGCACAACTAAATTCTACAGAAAATTTGTGGGTACACGAACACTCTTAAAGCCCCACAATGACAATTTACTAATTCCTGGCATTGAACTTTAGAAAGAGCTATGAATATCTTGAAGCCATCAATTAGGAAGTCTCCCATTCACAGCCATATAAGTGATTCAGTAGACCATTTAACTGTGTCTACTGAATTATCCATTTCCTTTCTGAAGATTTTGTTTAATTTTGATGTGGTATTGTTATACATGTGTGTGTATAAGTGTGCTAGTATGTAAGTTTCTACTGGGATTCATGTATTAAAACATATATGCCAGTGGACGTTATTATAATAAAAAAATGGAAGAGTAATAGATTGACCTTGGTATGTATCTCAGTTGTATCTTTACAACCGCCCAATTTCAGGCAAGTAATTTAATTTCTCTCTGATTCATTTTTCTTATCTTTAAAAAATATAAAACAGCTTATACCTTAGAGCACTGTTTCAAGAATTAAATAGAAGATGTCGGTAAAGTATTTCTAGTATTGCCTGCCTGACAGAAGTACTGAAAACATAATAACTACTATTATTATCCTCACTTAGATACCAGGTTTTCATTTATCTGATGTTCTCATCTCTTCCTTATGTGGGTACCCTTAGACCAGCCTCATAGATGAACACATTTAAAAAATCATCTTGGCCCCCCTCCTTTTCCCTCTCTTGCCCCTTTCCCCATATTCTTGGGCTATAGTTGGGTTATAGCCTTCACATGAAAGCTATAAATCAGTTTCCTAGTAGGGCTGAGTACATTGGATACTTTTTCTTCTATTCTTGTGATACTTTGCTAAGAAGAATATGTTCCAGCTCCATCCATGTAAACATGAAGGGGGAGGGAGGGTAATTGGGGGGATCACACCTACGGTGCATCTTAGAAGGGTATAGGTGAAACTTACGAAATGCAGAATATAAAGGTCTTAACACAATAATTAAGAAAATGCCATGAAGTCTATGTTAACCAGTTTGATGAAAATATTTCAGATTGTACATGAAACCAGCACATTGTACCCCATGATTGCATGAACGTATATAGCTATGATTTAATAAACAAAAGAAAAAGTGAAAAAGTAAAAGACTATAAATGTCTTAATACAATAACCAAGAAAATGCCATGAAGGCTATGTTAACCAGTTTGATGAAAATATTTCAAATGATATATAAAACCAGCACATTGTACCCCATGATTTCGTTAATGTACACAGCTATGATTTAATAAAAAAATTTTAAAAAGAAGAAATTCTTATAAAAAAATAAAAAAATAAAAAATCCTCTTGGGTTTCCATATGGTAATATATGTTGACCTTTTAGTGTAACCTTTTTTCTACTTTTTCTCTAAATGGAACTAATTCAGAATTTATTGTGGTTCACACACAATAAAAGATTAAATCACTGTTGGATTACATGCAGAAATTAACCCAATTATTCTTCAAAATGGCAATATATTAGCTGCATAATATCAGTATCATCAAGCAAATGTAGAAATTACATTACTCCAAATGTACACCAGATGGCTCTGGGGTGACATGGTTATTAAAAAAATAAAAGTCTTGACTGTTTATAGTTTCCCTAAGGGCAGAATCTGTGTCTAATCCGTATCTAATCTGTAGCTATAATTTACCCACAGCAGCCAGTAGAGGGACACAGGAGCAAAACATAGGAGCAATTATCGTTAAGAAAATAGCAACAATTTGCCATTCTTTTCAAAACAATAGTCTCTGCTTATTTGTCTAAAAATATTGGAAGATTTTAGTATAGAACAAGAAATGGTGGTGCTTGGTTTTGTGAAATGGAGCCAACTGATTCCAAAGGACGGGAAAGAAACGAAATTTTGCAGGCAAATGCTTCTGGTCAATTATGCTGCTATGGAAAATGCAGCCCGAGTAAAAACTTTTGACCACATTCTTTTCCTCCTTGTTAATCTTATACACACACACACACATGCACGCATACGCACACACACACATGCACACACGCTCACACACGCGCACACATGCTGACATAGGCACACACACATGTGCACACACGCACACACACACACAGAAGCTGTGCTCCAGTTTTGTACAAGACACTGTTCTAAGACCCGAGGATTTAACGGATGCCCCTTGGTTCCTTCTTTCACACCTATTTCTCAACTAGGGCATTCAAGGACTCCCCAGGTACATCCTGACCAATTTTTCTCAACACCATAATTCCACTTCTAAACTTTAGTTTTTGTGCTAACCCTCAGCGCCTTTGGCTGGGTGCTTCTCACGCTGTATTGCAAAATAAGGTTGCTGTAAGCCATGCACAGCCACAGAGCCCTTGAAATAAAGCGAGTCCAAATGGAGATGTGTCGTAAAGCGTAAGACATATACTGGGTGTGTGAGACTTACTGTGACAAAAAGAATATAAACTATCCCGCTAATGCCTTTTTATACTGATTGATTGTCAAAACAATATTTCTAACTATTCATTTCACCTATTTCTTCCTACTTAAAAATATATATCTATTAGAAAATTACAGATTACATATGTCACTCACATTATATTTCCATTGGACAGTGCCGCTGCAGACTCTGTTAATGATGCTTTGATTTTCAGCTTCCCATATTATTTAAGACTATTTGCTTCTCTGATATCCTGGGGCACAAACTCCCCCTGCTTTACAGCAGTTCAATGGACCTCAACATTTTACCTCTAGCTTGCTGGCCTTTGGCAGATGCAGGCTCCACTTCAGACCTCCTAAATGAAGTACAGAAAAAAAGCAATACACAGAGTTATTTTGTAATAGCTGTTTGTGACAGTTCAATCCAATGCCATCACACGGGAAACTTTGTGAGACACTGCGCAGGCCAAGAAGCAGGACAGGGCACAGGTGCTGTTCCTGCCTGTGATGAGCTGACAGCAGGGTAGGAGGGGAAAGGCAAGGGAGAAGGGAGGTCATGGCACATCAGGAGAGAGCAGATGAGACCCTTGGGAGGCCTGGTTCTTGCACAACACCCCGTTTGTCACTCCTGCTTCTTTGTATCAGGAAAGTAGAATGTGCCAGAGGGATCCAGAAGTGACAGGAGACCCAGTAGATGGGAGAAATCAGGAAACATGTCAAGAAGGAAAAATGAATGAGTTCATTCATGAAGGCTAAGATAGAAGAGGGAGGCATCAGTATTTTGGGTAAAGAGGAGGAGGCAGGAAAGGGCAGGTGTAGGGGAGAGAGAGTAGTTGAGTCTGTCTGCAGCAGAGGAGACAAAGGCTGGGAAAACTGGAATTTGGGATGAAATACGTGACAACACTGTGCTCTAGGCTAATACGGTAGACAATTTTAAGTCATCAGAACTTGGCTTTCAAAAGAACAATGTACAGTGGCACATGGGCAAAGTGGAACAGGTGGAGTAGATGGATTAGACACTCTTGGAACAGCCTGCACCAGCGAGGCTGCCCTCCTTCCTGCCTCTCTTGGCAAATGCTGCCAGGGGATAACACCACCCTTTCCCTAATGCAACCTCTGGGCTCTTCTCAACACAGTGATGTTGGCAGATCAGATGGCACTTTTCCATCTTTCATTTAGCCCCAGGTCTACACATCCCAATGCTTCCTGGGGTTTTGTTCCTAAATTATCCACTACTGCTTCATATGCACCAGATGTGACTTTGAGCCCATCTTCCCAGAGAAGACCAGACTCTTCCTGGGCTCCTGTTTCTGTCAGTGGCACTTATACTATCGTAGTCAAGCAGGTGTGAATACTAAATACAACTATATATTCTTCTTCTATGAGACACCAAAGGTATGCATTCAACATTTGGGATGATTTTGTGTTTTCTGTCCTCTGCCAACTGCTACTACCTTAGTTAAGGGTCTTAACACTTTTGAAGACAGTATAAGATGGAGCCACTATCCTGTAATGAGGGGATCTTAATTCTTTTTATTCTTTTTTATTACCAAGTTTCAAAATTATATGTGAGAATGCTGAAGGTTTCAAAGAAATTTCCACACAATTCTAAGACTCATTCATTTAATATCTCTTAAATAAAATAGTATGGGAGTGGTGCCCATGGCTCTAAAGAGTAGGGCATGGAGGTGGTGGGTTCAAACCTGGCCCCGGCCAAAAACTGCTAAAAAAAGAAAATAGTATGGCAGTTTTTCCCATGGAGGATGACAGGAAAAGTGGCTTTGCTCTTCAGAGAAATCTTTATTGAAGCTCCTTCCTCTGACCTCTAGAGGGCAATGCAGTGTGAGCAATGACTGATTCCCAGTTTTTTACATCTTCTCTCCCTTGCTCCAGTGTTCCTGGCCTAGTACAGGAAAGGTTCGAAGAATAATTAAACTAAGAAGCTTCTGCACAGCTAAGGAAACAATCAACAAAGCAAACAGACAACCTAAAGAATGGGAGAAAATATTTGTAAGCCATGCTTCTGATAAAGGGCTAATATCCAGAATCTACAAAGAACTGAAGCAAATCAACAAGAAAAAAAAAACCCAAAACATTAAAAACCGGTCAAAAGATAAGAATGGAAGCTTTTCAAAAAAAGATAGACCAATGGTCAATAAACTTATGAAAAAATTCTTCATGCTAATCATCAGGGAAATGCAAATTAAAATCACAATGAGATAATCACTTTACGCCTGTTAGAATGGCTTTTATTAAAAAGTCTAAAAATAACAGATGCTGGTATGGATGTAGGGAGAAAGGAACACTTATTTATATGCTGTTGGTAGGAATGCAAATTAGTGTAACTGTTTCGACAACAGAATGAAGTTTCTTCAAAGAACTAAAAGTAGACCTACCATTCTATCCAGCAATCCCACCAAACTGGCATCTACTCAAAGGAAAAGAAGTCTTTCTATCAAAAAGACACCTGCACTCTAATATGTAATGCAGCATAATTCACAGTGCAAGGATGTAGAATCAACTCATGTGCCCATCAATTCATGAGTGGATAAATAAAATGTGATATATGGATAAGATGAAGTAATAACTCAGCTACAGAAAAGGATGATTTAATGCCTTTTGCAACAATTTGGATGGAACTGGAGACCATTCTCCTAACTGAAGTATCTCATGATTGGCAACACAAACACCTTCATACTCATTATTCAATTGGAACTCACTTATGAGCTCATATGTACAGAGTGAAGTAAAAATCAGTGGAAATCAAGCAGGGTGGGAGAGGAAAGAGGTGAGGGAGAAAAAAACCTACCCAATGGATACAATGAACACTACTTGGGCAATGGGCACCCTTATGGCCATGACTCAAGCTTTACAAAAGCAACCCATGTAACCAAAAACATTTGTACCCTTTAATATTTTGAAATTCAAAAGAAAATTAAAAATCATGGCTTTTAGCAAAATAATTACATTTCATTGTGCTTTCTCTTAAACAAAGGCTGCATCAAATACAGAGTTAAAAATAAAAAATATTAACAAGGAGGAAAACAATGTACCATTCAGTACTGATGAACTGTGTAAAATGTAATAGAACAATTTATTAGGGTTATAAAATCTTCAAATGCAGCAGGGTGCAACAAAAAAGATTCAGCTGATTACCTAAGGTTTTCTAAATAGTCACATTTCGTTTATATGACATAGAAGTAAATCAAATACTTGTGTCTCAGAGGCAGCCTGTATTAGTTTCCACACAATGAAACAGTGTAGATTTATTAGATTTATATACAGGTTTTCTCTGAAGAGCTCAAAGTGCTTTATCCACAACATTTACATAAACAACACCAAACACGTCTCAAAATGCCAACAGCAACTCAGGTAAACAGTAGAGCGTGGAATATGAGAACAGAGAGAAAATAAGAACAAAAATGTAGATGCCCATATACCTAAAAGGGCCAACACAGAGAAAATCAATTCATTCTATACACAGCGTCCTGCATATCTATAAACAGTGCTGTCATGTTGTCACTCCTGAGCCAGTAAACAGCCATGTCAAGCCACATCATTCTGCTTGAGTGTGCAGTGATGCAGACAAATGGTGGTAATTTGAGGGACTTAAATGGACAGGTGGTCCCCCTTCTCATGTTGGGGGGCCCCGGTCTGCCATGTAAGACATCTTCTGACACATGATATCTCCTTGGAAATCTGACAGGTATAAAATTAAAGAACAACACAATGTGATACTTGTTTGTTATCTAAATCTGCTTTCACTTGGAGATACAAAAATGTTACCAAATATATACTAGATAGTTAAAAAATGTAAATAGTCAGGCTCTGGGAAAAGGAGTAACTGCGTGAAGATTCTGCCCCTCACCACTGAAGTAAAATATGAACATTTTAGCAACATGCGATGGTTTCAGTAATTACAGATACACATAAATCTGGAAATTTCCTGAGCTAGATCCTTTGTGTCTAAGACAAGACATTTACTACATATGGGAAACTGAACAGAATGGACACATTAATGATATTGATTGTTTGCATTGTATTGCATTTTACATTTTTCCGAAGGTCATACATGACTGAGATACATAGTTTTCTTTCTAGTCTCCTGAAAATATATCAAGGCTTTAATTTAATTCCTGTGCTTCTGAAATAAATGAACCTAGTATATCTAATCATGGCTGTATGAATAGGCCCTGAATTTAATAGACAGCCTTGCAGCTTCTTATCTCTCTCAGCAACCTAAAAATATCAATTCAATGAAATTTCCCCCAACTTTGATGAAAAGTAAAAATATACATTTTCCATCATGATTACAGGAAAGAGAAGCAGGTCCATGTTACTTGGGATGAAGCGGTATTTGATATGAACAGTACGCAACTTTCCATTCAGATACTTTCAAGTGGGTCTGGGAATCTGGAACATACAACAGAACTAGACACAACACTGAGTCAGTGGCACATTCAAAACACCACTGGCAGATTTGGGGTGAGGACACTGATTATTTGGAATTAAAGTTGAAAGGCAACCATCATTATGAGGGATTCAAAATTAATTTCCAGTGGAATTAAAGTTCAAGATGAAATTGAAAGACTGTAAGTACCATCTCCTCCATGAACATACTTCTTCCTCTAGCAATATGGTCATGAACAATAAATGCTAAGGCCAGGCTTGGTGGCTCACCCCTGTAATCCTAGCACTCTGGGTTGCTGAGGCAGGTGGTTTGCTCGATCTCAAGAGTTTCAAGAGTTTGAGATCAGCCTGAGCAAAAGAAAGACCCTGTCTCTAAAAATAACTGGCATGGTGGCAGGTTCCTGTAGTCCTAGCTACTCGGGAGGCTGAGGCAAGAGGATTGCTTAAACCCCAGAGTTTGAGGTTGCTGTGAGCTGTGATGCTACAGAACTCTACTGAGGGTGACAAAGGAAGAGTCTCTCTCAAAAAGAAAGAAATAGAAAAACAATCCAAAAAAAAAAACAGGGAACTGAAAGCTAATGAGTTTCCCACTTCCCCAAAGACAGAGAAGAGTTCCCAGCTAGGGGATGATGAAGTCTTCAGGGCCTTCAGCTTGGCCTTTCTATCCTTTCTTGTGTTCCACTGAGGTCAATGTAGGCAGCAGAGTCATGGGTCAGCCCCAAATCTGAAGAATGGGCATGGACTCATACTGGCTGGATTTCACAGCTGTGCAACTGTGGGCACATTACGGGACCTCTCTGTGCATGGGTGGGGTAACCCCACATATAACACGGAGATCTTAATACCACATATGAGGTTATTTTCAAAGTAATCTCTTAGTCCAAAATCTGGCACTCAGCAAACACTCAATATTTTCTAATTATCAGAGCTTATAGCTGTAGATGCAACACTGCAGCTCTGAAAGCATATGAAAGACGTCAAAAATCAAAGACAATCAAAATAAGGTACAGGGGGAGCTTGGGGGTGGTCACTTCAGAGTGAGGAAACCTATGCCTCAGTCAGCGATCAAGGCTAACGTCATCTGTGATAAGCCATGTTGATTCCAGGTGCCCTTTCTTTATACGATGAGGTGGGTGCTACACTTCTGTGGCCTTCCTCCCAAGCACCCATAACACGAGTCTGGTCTTGATGAAAACAGCTTGACTCCCCCCTTTTCTCGCTCTCCCCCACCATGTCCAAACCTCCCGTGGTCCTGTCCTTTCTGCCTCCATGACAGTCCTCCAGTGCACACACTTCTCTGTGCCCACCATGCCACCAACCTGTTCCAAGGTTTTCTCACTTCACTCTGCCTCCCACACTCAAGTTTTTGCATCCTGGCCAGCATGTAGGTTTTCCTGTGTCACTCCCATTCTTTTGTTGTTGTTTTTGTTGTTATTGTTTGTCACCTGGGCTAGAGTGTAGCAGTATCCTCACAGCTCACAGCAACCTCAAACTCCTAGGTTCAAGTGCTCCTCCTGCATCAACCTACCCAGTAACTGGGACTACAGGTGCATGCTGCCACATGCCTGTTTTTAGTAGAGACGGGGGTCTTGATTTTGTTCAGGCTGGTCTCGAACACCTGGCCTCAAGCCATCCACCCTCCTGGACCTCCCAGAGTGCTGGCCTCACTCTAATTCTTAAAAGACTTAAAGGACTTTTCATACTTTTTGAATTGAAGTCAAACCCCAGCCACATGGCACACCATGGCACGCCACTCTTGCTCTCCTGAGCCCCAGAGCCACAATCTCTGTAGGAACAAGCATGCACATGCTGTCCCCTCTGTGGGTGGCACAGCTGCGGAGTGCTGCCCCCACCTGGCTGCTTCTCAGACTTCGGGGACGGGCCATAGGTATCTCACCTCATCCCTTCCAGCAAAGTTTTAAGGGCTGTTTTCCTCTCCCTATAGCCCCCTGTTCATTTCCCTCATAACAGTTTTCACATTTTAGAATTATCCACTTATTTCCCTGCTGTCTTGCTTCACAATTTTGTAAGCTGCTAGAAGGGAGGGGAGGATTTTCCTTTAAGAAAACTGCCTGGCATACAGTAGGCACCCAATTATTGAATAAGTGATTCTTATAAAAATACCATAAAAATGAAGACTCATAATGTGATTTTAATTTTAGGATCTTATCTTTTCTGTACTTATCTCTAGGGTAAGGTTAAAAAAAAAAGACAAAATTCACCTAGATGGCTATGTTATAATCTTTTACTGACGGAGCTGCAGGTTTGTTTTTCATATTTCTGTACTTTCCAATTTCTCTGGTATAAGCACATTACCTCAATAATAGGAAATAAATTTTAAAATAAAACATACTGAATTGGTGATAAAAGAATAAGCTATTCCTGTGTAACCTTCCTTTATTTTGTGCTGTAGTCTAAAAAGGTTCTTGTGATTTTATACTATAAAATAGTTTGCAGAATCTGAAGGTCTTGTGTTGGCATCAGCACTGACAAGATCTGTGATTGATTAAAAAGAAACTTCATGGAGATCCCGAGATTAATAATAATGTCTCCTTACCTTTGTCTTTGGCAAACTACAAAGTACCTACCATAAAGATGTGGTTATGATCTTCCTCTGGTCCACATGGTAAGCTACTGAAATCTTCAGAGGAGATGAAAATATATTCTATTTATAAAATACATTAATATGCTGAAACATTAAAGCAGTTTTTTGTCCTTAACCAGAGTGTTTCATCTATCAGTTAACCTGTACACGTGAGTGGCATGCTACTTCTTTATACAAAGGTGTCAGCAAACATTAAGATGATAATAACACTGTCATGTTTATTTAGAAACATAGGTTTTTTATTTTTTATTTTTTTTACTGTTTTCACATACAGCACCAACAGGTTTAGAGACCCAGATTTCTATTTGTCAGAATGGCCCAGAATAGAAATAGAAAGAATACAAATGAGTCAGACGTTGGAGGTCTAACTATAGATATCCATTCCACCCAATTCATTCATTCCATCAATGAACCAATGCTTATTAAATTTCATCTATGCACTGCACACTTTTCTGGGCTTCACATATTCATCAGTTAAAAAAAAAAAAAGGAAAACATAGTATCCTCGTGGCATGAAAAAGATAACTGGGTAAATTTCAGATGGAGAAATATAAAGCAAGGAAAGGAGAAGGGAAGTTGCAGACCAGGATGAAAAGCTGTAATTTAAATGTGGCAGTCAGAGATCACTTTACTTACCAAAAAAGTAACCTACCCAAGAAGGCGCCACTTGAGGAAAGGTGTGAATTTGGCAAGGGGGAAAATGTCATGGGTATCTTGAGAAGAGCATCCCAGACAGAGGGAAAAGCAAGCATAAAGGATCCAGGGAAGCAGGTCTGGAGAACAGCAAGGAAGCCAGTGCAGCTGGAGCAGAGTGAGCCAGGGGAAGAGCAGGAGAGAAGGCAGGCCAGGAGCGGATAGGAGATGGCCCCTCTAGGCCTGGCAGCCATTGCTCTCACTTTGGCTTTCACTGTGAGGGAAATGGGGACCTAAGGGATGATGTGATCTGACTTGAGTTCTGATGTCACTCTGCTACCCTCTGATGGCCATAGTGGGAACAAGTTTTAGGAGCAAGGGTGAGAGTGGAACATGGAAACTGGTGAGGAGGCTATTGCCTCCTGGGAGAGTAATGATGATAAGATGGTATGAGTAATGATGGTAAGATTTAGCTAGATTTTGAAAGCAGAGCCAGTGGGATTTGCTGTAGGCCTGGCTGAGAAGAGTAAAGATAAGTAGCTGGAAAGATAGGTAGCCATAACTGACATGGGCAGAAGGTCAGGATTTAGCTCAGTTAGGTTTAAGATTCCTTTTAGACATCCAAGTGGAGCTATCAGGTAAGCACTTGAATATCTGAGTCAGGGTATGGATCATATTTAAAGTCATGAGACTGGCTGAGATTCCAAAGGCATGGATGTAGATGAGTAAAAAAAAAAAAAAATCCATATTCTGAGCCCTGGAGATGAGGTGGAACAAGCAAAGTAAACTCAACAGGAACAGCCAGAGAAGTGGGAGGAAAACCAAGAGAACGTGCCACTGGACTGGAAGCCAAAGGTACAAAGGATTCCAAGGAGGACAACATGTCAGGTGTGGCTGCTTTGTCACAGAACTGGAGGCCTTAAAATTGGCTACTGGATTTTATAATGTGAAGATCATTGGTGGTCTTGACAAGGATGGTTTTGGCAGAATGTAGGGGTGAAAGCCTGATTGGCATGAGATTAAAAGAGAACAAGAAGAGTAGAAATGGAAATAACAAGGACAGGACATATTGACAGACTTTGGTACCAAGGGATACGGAGAAGTGAGATGGCAGGTGGAGTGGGCAATGGCGGCTCCCAAATAGTGACTCTGAAGCAACAAAAGTCAAGTGCCAGAGTTGCAAAAAAGACATCAAGGAAGGTTGGGCTGGTTGGGGTTCAGGAAAGTCTGAACTGATGAGATGGCAAGAGAAAGGAAGTGGTGCATTAAGCAGATTATTACTTATAGAGAATTAAGTGTCTGGTTAGAGAATGGGAAAATGCCCCCAAAGAAGAGAATGCTGGAGACAAATAGTATATTCTAGATTAGCAAATTTCAGACTTCAACACCTACTTAATATAAAATTTAATCTCAGTGACTTGCAGAAGAGGTATGAATAGACAGAAAAAGACCAAATGAGAACTTTAAGTAAAAGGACCTGCTAAAAAGATACAGAGTTTTGAACGTACAGACATCTTTGCTGCCTATTGCAGAGACAGGCGGCCATCTTGCATAGATAGGAAGGGTATAGATGGAAGTGTGTAAGTGAGGTTTTGGCCGTGAAAACGTGGAAGGTGCCTGTGGTGAATGAAGCCAGTGTGTACACAGGTCCCTGGAAGGACTGGTTAATGACACTGCGCCCCTCTAATCTTCTGTACTGGCGGATTTATCCTTTCCTCATTATGAGCACTGTCCCACTTGAAGAAGGTTAAATGAACTCTCCTTCCAAAGGTGGACATGTTATTTTTCATAGTTTAGAATCAACTGACCAGCCTTGAAACTGCACAAAGCTATACAGGAAAGAGGTGGTGAAACAGGTAAAAGTGGTCATAGTGGTGAGACATCTGCATAGGTCAACCCCGTGACTACACATGGTGTGTGTTTAACGGGCTTATTTTATATTTTCTGGATGTTAACGTTTTAGCTTCCTTCTGTGCCATTCAGAGTACTAAAGGATGTATCTTTTCATCTTTCTAGATATTAATGTCTGTGCCATAGCCTTCTAATTATATGCTGCCTTGAAACTTGCTATGGAGTGCAATTATTCTTACTGTCACGTAACACCACTCTGCCAATCTTTATTTCATTCAAAGTTATTTTTAGTTGACTTAGAATGTGAATTTTGTTTACTTAAAATAGAGGAAGTTAAAAAAATACACTGAGAACATTTTATGAGGCCTTTACTCTTGTCTTCTTATTTTTATTGGTTCTATTCAACTTGACAGAAACATATTACAACCAACCCTTCCTTCTTTCCTTCTTTTTTGAGAAAGAGTCTCA
The DNA here is from genome assembly GCA_963573935.1 of Arctocebus calabarensis. Lineage (NCBI taxonomy): Eukaryota > Metazoa > Chordata > Mammalia > Primates > Lorisidae > Arctocebus > Arctocebus calabarensis. Next base: position 24,533 of record CAUYON010079818.1, read on the forward strand.
CTCAGTCACCATGGGTAGACAGTGCTGTGGCGTCACAGCTCACAGAAACCTCAAACTCCTGGGTTCAAGCAATCTTCCTACTTCAGTCTCCTGAGTAGCTAGGACTACAAGTGCTCACCAAACTCCCAGCTAGTTTTTCTATTCTTAGTAGAGACAAGGTCTCGCTCTTGCTCAGGCTGGTCTCGAACTCCTGAGCTCAGGCGTTCACCCGCCCTGGCCTCCCAGAGTCCTAAGATTACTGGTATGAGCCACCACACTCAGCCTTTCCCTCTAATTTTAAACAATATTAAAATTAGAACATTTTCACGAACTCCTAAATGTACATTGGGCACCGTATAATCAAATCTAGTGGATAAATTGGCCTATGGCCAAATAGAACAGGAGGGAATAAATCAGAAAAGACAGATTAAGGCTGAATGGGGAAGGCTCAAACTCCATGCTAAAGTCAAAAGAGGGCAAGTGAAGATTTATTTGTGAGTAGGGGAGTGATATGATCAGAGACATAAGAAGAAATAATGGAAATGAAAGTATCTGGAGGGGGTAGACAGTTCTGAAAACAGAATGACTAGCAAGGATATTATTGCAATCACCCAGGAAAGACATAGAAGACCCTAGAGATTATGACAGAAAGATCAGAAGAATTCTGAAGGAATTAGAACCTGTAAGAATTGATACCATACTGAGTAGGAGTGAGGAAAGGGGCAGGTCACAAAGGAATTGTCATTTCAAACCTGGGTGACCAGAAGGACGTTAAGACCTGGAGAGGAAAGGCAAGTGGCCAAGTGGATTGGGTGGAGATGGTCTGCTAGGGTGAAGGGCACATACACACTTCCAGGATTAGGAACACAATTAAGTAACATATTGTACACAATAAATGTATATAATTTTTACTTGTCAATTACATTTAAAAAATATTTCAAAAGAAACATAATTAATTAGATTATTTCAAAACTGATGTCTCTACCTACTGCTAGTTTGATCTCTCTACCACTCTTTTTATTAAATGCAGGCCTGACTAAGGAAAAAACAGGTACATGTCAACCAAATATAAAACTTTATCCTAAAACATAAATTTTACTATGACATAGGACCCACCTTTCTGTATAACAAATCATTAGCAGAGATTACAAAGAGATAAGATTAGTCAGACATACACAGAACAGAAATAAACACCTTTAGTTCACAAAGACTTTTATTTTAATACCTCAAGAATAAAAAATGATATCTAGAGATTTTAATTAAATTATGCAAAATGATTATAATAATCATATTTAATTTTAATAGCCACAGAGCAAAACTTAACTGTTTTCTTTTCTGTATTAATTACCCTCAGCATTACTAAAAGTGCTTCTAAATGAAGCAATATTTGCATCAAGCTAATACTATAGAATTTCATTAAGAAGAAGAATTGAGGATCATCTGAAAGGGTCATAGTGGAGTATCTTTTAATATTTTAGGGAAATGCAATTGCATTGCTTTCAAATATAGGAAGTAATTCAAAGGATGCTAATAATGAATTACCTAGTAGAAAGTATTTAACAAAGATAAATAAGTCAATAATGTACTTTTTGAAACCATGAAGTTTTAAAAATGTTTATTTACATTATTTACTTCCATTATAGGGGTATTTGTTAGGGCAGGTACATTTGTGGCCAGCATAATGATATAAATGATGATCTAATGGGATCTCCACAGGCCTTTTACTTTATTTCTGGGCTTCTTCTAAACTGTATTCAACAATCTAAGCCACAAAAGTTCCTTTGATTTTCAACTGAGTCTATAGCAATTTAGTGCTTCATCTTGGGGAAGGTATTTATTAACCCACATTCACCACTTGACAAGCCTACAAGCAGGATAGAAAAAACACACAAAAATGGTTTTTGAGATGTTAAAATGTCACAATATCCATGGATTTCACCTTCCTTCAGAACCGACTAAGTTTTAACTTATGTTTACTTCCAGCAAGGTTATTTATCAGGTGTCCCATCACAAAGCAATTTATCAACAGCAAATGAGTAGTTGACAGGAACAGTTTTATATACCTTTGAAAAGCTCAGAATCTTAGAAAAAGCTTAATGCTTAAACAAGTTCATACTGAGGTATTTATGATAGTAAAACATTGGGAAAAATTTGAAAAACAAGAATGGAAAATAAATTACAGAACAACATGACAGAATGCTATATAGTTAATTAATACAGTAATCATCATATATTGCTAAATGAACATTAATTTATAAGATTAATCAGTATGGTGAAATATCTTCTAGGCCCAGTGCTCAACAGCATGACGGTAGCCAGGCTTGCACTCTACTCTCACCCACAGTAATGAGATGATAATAAGAGAAAACATGCAAAGGAGGCAATGAGGGGAATGGCTACTGTGGCTGAGGAAGCACTCAGCAGGATCCTTATGGTGCTTAGATGAGACACGAGACTGCAACTTCATAGCTGATGCTGGAATGAGTCAAGACTTTGGGGGCTACTGAGATGAAATGCATGTGTTTTCTTTTATGTGAGAAGGACATGAACTGGAGGAGCCAAGGACAGAATGTTGTGGTTTGAATATTTTTGTCCCTTCCAAAGTTCCTATTGAAATTCAATCCCCAGTACAATGAGTATTGGGAGGTGGGATTTTAGGGAGGTATTTAGGTCATCAGAACTCTTCTCTCATGAATGGATTAATGTCCTTATAGAAGCACTTGATGGGGGAATTTCCCCTTTTTTGCTTTTCTACCTTCTGCCTCATGAGCACGCAGCCTTCCTCCCTCTGGAGGATACAGCAGTGAAAACACCACTTGGAAGCAGAGACCAGATCCTGGTGATCTTAGAGTTCTCAGCCTCCAGAACCGTGAGAAATAAATTTGTAACTTGGTTAGTTACTCAGTCTGGGGTGTTCTCTTACAGCAGCACAAACAGACTAAGAGAGTGACCACATGGGGATGTGTTCAACTGATAAAGCCAGAGAAAACCCTGACTTCTGAGGAATGGGGAGGCTCCTGTCTCAAGTGCCTGGCGTGGCTCTGAAGAGTGGGTAAAAGAAGGAAAAAAAATAAGCCTAAGCTTTTGCTTATACTGGTTTAGAATATGGATTCATAATACCTGTATGATTAAAAAAATAAAAAAACTGATACAAAATAGTGCTGGTTGGGAATGCCCCCAGATGCCTAGCAGAAGTAAACACATCACCTCTGTGAAGAGCACAATTTAAACTCAGACCTCAATTTTCCATAAATAAGTTCAATAACAAATGAACTCACAGGTGAAAGCATCACCGTGGATGACAGCAGAAGCAACAACGGTGCACTCAGAGCCACATGTGCGGCATATGCCAGAATCTTCAGGCAAAAATGTGAAATGGGCATGCTCACTATCCTAAAGGAATGAAGTTCTTCAAAGTGTGAAGTAACAAAACATGGTCAGAATTCATTCAGCGTATTTAAAAAAATAATCAAACGAAATTTCCAGGGAAAAAGTATCACAATTTAAGTTCGAAACTCAGATTATAAAGAACAGATTAGACATGTGGGGACAGTGTCCCCAAGGTCACTGGGGTAGGGTGAAACAAATGGATATTAAACCAATGCATCAAAAGAAACAAAAAGACAGTAGGGAAACATGAAAATAAAAGGAAAACTTCTAACCCCATCCATTTACAATTCTTAAAGGAGAAAGAGACTGAGGGTCCTTGCCCGAGATGCCTGGGACCAGAAGTGTTTTGGATTTGGGATTTTTGAAGATTTTGGAACATTTGTATTATACTTACTGGTTGAGCATCTAAAAATTCGAAATCCAAAATGCTCCAATGAACATTTCCTTTGAGCATTATGCTAGAAATTGATGAAAGATACTCCCCCTAAAACCCCCTGAGGGAATTAGTAAAAATAAACTCTATGCCTAGAAGCAACACAATGAAACCGCAAAGCAACGGCCAGCAGAAGACTTGAAAGCAGACAGAAGAGACAGATTATATAAAAGAACTAAAATTAAGCTGTCAGTGTGTTTTTAACAGCCACAGTGGGGAATAAACACGCGTAATAATGTCTAGAGAGTACAAAGACAAAATAAATATCAGCCTAGAATTCTCTACCAAAGAAAATTACCTTTTAAGAATTCGAGTAAAACAAAGTTGTTTGCAGGCAAACAAAGAACATGAACCTCTAAACTACTTCAAGAAAAAAGACATTAATCTAAAGGACTTATATGGACCACTGCAGCAACAATTAAGGAGTAAACATAACTTATCATGTACTAAACCAATAACAAAGAGAACTTAAAGATGTTTGGAAATTATAGATAAACTCCTAAATTTAAAAAGATAAGGCTGAACACAAATGCCTTAAACATTCAGAGTCTTACTACCCCCTATACTCCTACTATAGTATAGAGAAAGAAAAAGAAGGCAAATCAGGTTATAAGACATAAAGGACAAATGAGATATTTCAATACACAAAGAACAGGAGTCCTAGAATAAGAGAGTAGAAAGATGGAAATGGGGGCAATATTTGAACACATCATGCCTACATAGTCCCAGAATTTAAGAATGGAATCCTCATTACACTTGGTCACACTGTTGCATATGAACAGTGATGGAAATTAAAGCATTCTACAGCAGTTTAAGAGGAAGCCATGGTATTGCTTAGATCTTCTTTAAAGAGGTATGCGTGTTTAAAATTTAGGAATGGTAACCAAAAAAAGTAGGCATATAAATGAAAAACCTTTAGCTGAAAAAGAGGATGAGAAAAAGCAGCAGGAGAGAAAGGAGGAAACATAAAAATAGAGAGCACAGCGAGATGATAAAAATACATCAAATATGTCAGTTGCACACTGCACTATAACTAAGTTTCCCAGTGAAAGAATTTGTTTCTTGCATTTACTTAAAACAACAGTAAAAATCCAATATGGTAGTTAGCAAAGAAACACATAAGAACACTAAAGGGTAAAAGCAAAGTATTGAAAACTTACAAAAGAGAAAAACACCAACGAAAAGCTTGGATAACCATATCACTATCAGACAACACACATATATAATTTAAGGAAAAAGAACTGTCAAGAAAAATGAGGTCACTATGTATGGTAAAAGGACAAATTCACCATGTATTTATCATGTTTTTATCAAAAGCTAAAACTTTCTGAACCTCTCCTTATTTGAAAATATAAATTTAAAATATGTAGAGTAAAACAGTCCCAAGAAAAATAATGAATAAATTCACCATAATAAATGAAATTGGATCATATCTAAATCAAAACTGATCAAACAGGCACTTGAAAAATTTAAGACAGGGAAGATTTGAACTTAGCAAATTAAGAGTGATATGAAACATTTCAACCTGAAAAATCTTCAGAAAATAACTATTTAATGATAAAATCCTAAAAGTTCCTAAAATAAAACCATAAACTAGGCCAAGGTAACTCATGGCCCAGGCTATGAAATTTAAAGAAAAAAATGAATTTAATTATAAAATAAAAAATTTAAAAAGATAAAAAGTTGTCTTTATTTTCTGACATCATATTTATCTACATTTATTATTTCTTGGTATTGGGAACATTTAATGTCCTTCTAACTATTTGAATCTAGATGTCTTTACTAACTGTAGTTATCCTACAATGCTACAGAATACTAGAACTTATTTTTCATGTCTAGCTATTTTTTATAACTTTTAAACAATCTTCTCACCCCCACCCTCCTTTAAGTCTCTGGTACCTTCTCTTCTACTTTTTACTTCTATGAGTTCCACATTTTTATAGCTTCCACATATAAGTGTGAACATGCAGTGTTTAACTGTCTGTTCCTGGATTATTCAACTTAACATAAAGTGATAAATTACATAATCTTTCTTGAGTCATCATAATTCTTACATTTTTTTTCATTATTTTCAGTTTGAGAAACTTTTTGTTGAGGCAATAACCATTGAATTATCAACAAAATTTTTACAATAAAAAATTCAGATTTGGCCATTCTCTTTTTTTTTTTGAGACAGAGTCTCAAGCTATCGCCCTGGGTAGAGTGCTGTGGCATCACAGCTCACAGTAACCTCCAATTCCTGGGCTCAAGCGAGTCTCTTGCCTCCGCCTCCCAAGTAGCTGGGACTACAGGCGCCCGCCACAACGCCTGGCCATTTTTTTGGTTGCAGCCATCATTGTTGTTTGGCGGGCCCGGGGGCTGGATTCGAACCCGCCAGCTCAGGTGTACGTGGCTGGCGCCTTAGCCCGTTGAGCCACAGGCACCGAGCCTGGCCATTCTCTTTATTTCTATTTCTATTTTTATTTCTACTTCTTCTCCTTCTCCTCTTTCTCCATCTTCTCCTCCTCCTTCTTCCTCATCCTCCTCCTCGTCATTTTAGAGATGGGCTCTTGCTCTGTCACCCAGGCTGAACACAGAGGCATGATTCTAGTTCACTGTAACCTCTAATTTCTGGACTCAAGCAGTCCTCCTGCCTCAGCCTCCAACGTAGCCAGGACTACAGGTACATGCCATAACACCGGGCTAACTTTTAAAATTTTCAGTAGAAACAAGATCTGGCTATGTGACCTAGGCTGGTCAACTCCTGGCCTCAAGCAATCCTCTTTCTTTGGCCTCCCTAAGTGCTGGGATTCCAGGCATGAACCATTGTACCTAGCCCCATTTTATACATTATTTTATACTCAGACATAATGTAATCACATATGACAAGTCATAAGTCATGTAGAAAATGTAACAATGTTTTAATTTCATCATTTGAATCACTATCTTAGTCCATTTCTGCTATCTCTTAAGCAATTACTTTAATATCTTAAAGCATTTAGGTTTCTCTCAAAATTTTGAATGCTAACTTATAAAGAAAACCAAAAATAGTAGGATACTGCTCAATCTGTTGACATCTTACCATGAAGACCATTGCCTGATCTGTGGTGGGCAAAACATAATGTCTATGGAAAGTAGTTTCAGGATTACATGCCACTTTTGCTGTGTTGCTTCTTAGTTTTTTTCTCTTATATTTAGTAAAACCGCTTTCTCTCATACTGATATTTCTGGGTTTTTATGAAATAAAACTTTTGTGAGCATTATTATTAACAAACAACAGTTCACATCAAATGATCATGAATAGCACAAATCCAAAATAAGTTTCTACAAAGAATATTATTTACTTTTTCTTTGTGGATTTTTGTTATATCACATCACTGTTCTGGTATATCTTTTCTACACTTAATCTAAACATTTTAATAACATTTAGTTGGCACTGACAACATTAGGTGTCAGAAGGTAGCTCTTAGGTTAATTTTGACATGTATCATCAAGACGTACTGTATTTGGACAGAGTCAAAAAGCAGGAGACCTAATCTCTGAGTTGCTCCAAAGAATGTCATGGCTCTAAGTGTATTGGTAGCTACACTTCCTAACAACAAATGCACTAAGAAATGTCAAATAAGCCATTTGAAAATAGATATTTGACTTTGCAATATATTTTGTGATAATAGATAGCATAACTATGCTTCTCATGACTTTTTATTTAGAAAGGAAAATTTAAAATGTATTTTATAAATGTGATCTTGGGTTTAGAGATGGATGGAATAGAAGAACACGGTTGTTAGAGAAGAAGGAAATATGAACAACTTGACTATGAAAAATTGCCTACTGATCACTAAGAGCTGACTTTTTTTTTATATCATAATTGAAATAAATGGATTTTTTAAAATTACAATTGAATTTCTTCAGATTTACATTCTGTCTTTCAGATCTCTAAGTACCTGTAGAGACACAGTGAAGACTCTCTTGCTCATCAGAAGTCAAAAAAAGTGAACACAGAATATCCTCATTTTCCAGCTAAAGATACAGAGTAGCAGAAAATAAAGACACCCTTATGCTTTAGAGCCAACTCATAGGCTGTAAAGAGTTCAGGCTCAATCTCCTTTCCAGCATCATCTCATCAAAGCAAGTGGTTCTTCTTTCAAAGTTCAGAGAAATTAACACTAGAGGGCGCTGGCAGTCTGCAACTTCAAGGCTTCTCAGCCAGGAACACCAACTTGTGGTTTTTGGAGTGGCTTTTTGTTGGTTTTGTTTGTTGGAAGCCCAATTCAGTCCCTTAAAATATCCCTTACCAACAGGGCACAAATGAAGCATGATCATGAAACTCAAATATGTTTTGTACAAATTCAAAAGGAGAGAGAAGAATCTCACTGGATCAGCAGACTAGTCTAACATCCAGGAGGAAAAGGTACTAGATAAATTTCAAGGAAGCAAAAAGAGAAAAGCAGAGATTGTAGCTTACTGTTTCTTTCAAGTCATGCAGAAGAGTGAACTTTTGATGTGGTGTGTTCATGAGACTTCCTGCCAAACATTGAAATGTCACATATTGCTTTATTTTTAAGTTAAGCTAAGTTGATGTTTGGTATACTGTTGGCATAAATATCAAAGATTCCATTATAAATCATATTTCAAATTGTGACTGCAATTTGCATTTAGGACCATGAACTACACAGTGTCTTAAAAGGCAATATTAAAATAGGAGTTTCACCCCAAATCTTTGTGGTCATGGCCTATGTGAAAACTTTCTTTTTCTTCTTGGCAGTGCCTGTGGCTCAAAGGAGTAAGGTACTGGCTCCATATGCCAGAGGTGGCAGGTTCAAACCCAGCTCCAGCCAAAAACTGCAAAAAACCCTTTCTTTTCTTTTTTTGGTAAAGTGTATCCCTGGTTTCAGAATCACCAGCTGAGTGAGGGTCACAGACATACCAAAAGGTGAAACTCTTTAGAGCTAGAAGTTGCCTTGCCTTTGGATGAAAGACAACTCACACTCTATTATTCATAGTATGGGAAATGTATAATTTACTAGCCTCTCACAATTCTGGATGCAGAATTTTTTAAAGAACTAAAGTGAATTTCCATATTGCAAATTGCAAACACAAGATTATACTGGTGATTACATTAACTTTTAAAATTACACTTCAACCTGGCCAATCCAGTCTTTTCCAAGTTTGTAGGATGAATCTGGCTACTTGACAAAAGTGACAGATAAAATATTACTTTTCTTATGAAAACTGGTTTTTGGTTGGTCAATTCAAGTGGGTCATAAATACATTTACTAAACATACCCTATCGTAAAGCTTTTCAAAGTTTAAAATCACAGGCACACTTGGAATCTAGTCACCTCACACAAGAAACGTTGGCCCAAGAGGTCGAATCATGGTCTCAACTGCATAGACATGATATCATAAAGGTAGAGGGTGAAAATTATTGTTTATGATGTTTCTTTATTCTTCCTAATCCCTACGTCCTGATAAATATCAGATTCATGTGATCTATGATCATTCATTCATTCACTCATGCATCAATACCTGCAGTTACTCTCTTAGCTTATAGAGAACAAAAATTAAAAGACAAAAACAGAACCTCTCATAGATGGACAATGGCCTAGCTCAGTTCTGGCTTTTTTTATTTCTTGAGATCCCATATGAACTTTTCAAAAATGAATGAGAAAATAATAGCACCAAAATTATGGTACGTTTTACGTGTTTATATATCATAAATTAAGGCTTAGTGTAAAAACACGATGAAATAGAAATGTGTTATTTATAGGATAATTACAGAACATATGGGGAAAAATGTATAGCAACTTATACATCACATGGCCTAGTAAAAGGACACAGATAAACGATTATATAATGAACACTTTTCAGTTCCTTTAGTGCACCTCTGTGGCTGTGTACATAACTTCATGGTCAACTATATCATTTGATATAGCTCTGAGCTGATGAAGGCTGGAACAGGTGGCCCTCTCTTATCCTATCCACCCATAATAGGGTACGGATTTGAGTCTTGTCCTCAGAAATCTCAGATAGTTAGCAGGAGGTCAACTTGCCCACACACATTCAGGGTACAAAATTAAGTCAGCCCTGGGACCATATTTATTAGAGTAGAGTAGAACACATATCAGAGAGGTAGCCTCAAGTCTTGCTGGGGGAGTTTTCTGGAATGTGAAGGATGGAGTGGGAGTTGTGCAGTAGAACGCAGGCAGGGAACATCCGGGAGGATGGGAGGGCATGTGTGAACACACAGGCATTTGAGTAAACATGGAAAAGATGGTAGCTAAGAATCCCATAGGAAGGTCTTTTCAGCAACAAGGTTGGATTTGGGCTATAAGAATTGCTCTATGGGTATGTACCTGAATGCTCAGTTTGAACCCAGACTAGCCATCTATAGGAAAAGGGTCTGATTGTGGGCTGCTTTCCCTCAAGCTTTCTACTATCCTAATATGTATCTGACTCCCAGTCCTTCTTATTTCCAATTCTTCATCTGCAGCTAGGACCCTGGGGGAACATAGCATAGTAAAAAAAGGTCTGGTTTTGGAGTTCTAAGACTCAGAATCATTTCTGTCTCTGAACCCACTAGCTCTTTCTCATCATTATTTGGAGAGAAAATGGTATCTAACTCCCTTACCTCCGTAATGGGGACCGTGAAGTATGATCACGTAGTGGACCAGTGCCTTGTGAACTATCAAATGCTGTGCTAACATCAGTCTTCTATCCCTTCTCAAACACATCAATCTCCCTCCTACCACAGGGCCTTTGCATTTGCTCTTCAGTCAACTCTAACTAATGACTCTTCTCCCATGAGGACCAGGTTTAAGTCCCTCCAGAACCTGGCAGATCAGAAAAGAGCCCAAGACTCAATTACATGAATGTCAATAAACACACCTTATCCAGATTTGGTTCCAGAATTTCTCCTGTGCCCTAAATCTGCTTTCAGTGGCTTTATTTCCTCTCTTAATTGCTCTAGGAGAGTTATGGTTTCTACCTTGAATGAGACTTTCATCCCTGGCATCCTATGTCAAAATTGCAAAGCACTTCCCACAGAAATACTGTCATGAAAACAGGTGCAGTTGAAATCACACAATTTGTTTCCAATTTCATGACTTAACTGGGTTGTTGAGAGCTGGCCTGGGAATATAAAAGCCCTTTCCTATATTGCTGCTTTGGGGATATATATTCTAAGTTTCATTACCTGATCTTCACAGGAATATTGGAAGCAACACCTAAGGTACAAAGTTCTGTAAAAGAAAGAAATAAATATAAAATTGCACAGAAGATACCTGTAGTTTCACATGCCAAAGGGATAGTGGACCTTTCCTCTCAAATTGAAGAAGGATTTCTAAGAGATTCCTGCATTTTTATAACCAAAGGCACATCAGAGGTTCACGTAGGTCGTTTGTCACAGACGTCAATGTGGCTGAGTGTGCCGATGTGGTCTGCTAGCAGGGGGCTCTCGGGTCCTCAACCAGAGTGCAGGGTTCAAAACAGGATCACACAGGAGTTTTGTTTGCTGTCATGCAATGAGACATTCTATAACAGAGAAACTCAACTAAAGAAATAAAATTTAGAACACTGGTTTTCAAATTTTAGGTGGCTACCCATTTGGCTTATGAAACCAATTTAGAAAAAAACAGAATAGAAAGAAAATACGTAAGAACATCCTATGTATTGGGGTGTTATTTAGTGAAATATCTATTTCTGTGTGTGTGTATATGTATTTATGAAGCAATTTAGTTCTTATTGTTTGGGTGGTCACAGTCACAATTTTTTTTGAAAATAATGCCGATCTAGAAGTTCACAAAAAGAGTCAAGGAGTTAAAAGATATTTTAAGAGCAAAGAGAAATTGGTGACTGTGAAAATGTCACTGCTGTGGAGAAAAGGAGATAGAAAATAAGAAGGTTTAAGGATTTGTGATCATCAAATAGTATTCCAGGGTTTAGACAGGTGGTGTAGGGCTGTGGTCCCCAAGCTGAGGGGTCACGGGGCCATGAACCTATACCTGTCTGTGGCCTGCCAGTTCCCTGCCAGTTCACTGCCTGAGCTCTGCTCCTCCTGTCCCAATCCTGCCCCCACCCTCCCATTGAAAAACTGTCTTCCATGAAATCAGTGCCTGGTGCCAAAAACATTGGAGACTGCTGGAGGGATTCGGTCCCCGCCGGGCAGCTCTGGCTCCTGCTATATATGGCTTTAATATGACTTCCTCAGATCGACTTTGTTACTCCTTACTAAAATTTCTGCTCCTCCCTTTCATCTTTCCTCTATAGCACTTATCATGATGTATAATTATATATTTATTCATGCGCTTCTCAAATGTTTGTCTCTTTGTTTCTAACTAGGCTTTAAACTCTATGGTGGACAGGTTTTACTGCTGTGGTTCCTTATTACATAATGGCTGGCCAGGCACTCAATATTTAAGGAAGAATGCCGGGTGCCGTGGCTCACACCTATAGTTCTAGCACTCTGGGAGCCCAAAGCGAGTGGATTGTATGAGGTCAGGAGTTTGAGACCAGCCTGAGCAAGAGCAAGACCCCCATCTCTACTAATTTAGCCAGGCAATATGGCAGGTGCCGGTAGGCCCAGCTACTTAGAAGCTGAGGTAGGAGGATTGCTTGACCCAAGAGTTTGATGTTGCTGTGAGCTACGATGAAGCATGGCACCTACCCAGGGTGAAAGAGTGACACTTTATCTCAAAAAAAAAAAAAAAATTAAGGAAGGTATCTTCAGGAGAAATTGCGTCCTGCCAGTGCACCCTTCTGAGTTATCCAGGTCATTCATTTGCCCTCGAGTTACTTTATAACTCTATGAGTTGTAGAAAACTGATAGCAAAGCCAATGCTTCCTATCCACAGAACTGCAAGTGAATCTTGGGAAATATGCAATTGATTAGTATCCTAGGGATATCAACAAGGTTTGTATCTGCTATAAAATTCATCTCAGCATTCCTCGTTGCCTATGTATTATATATCTGTGTCCTCTGGATTCTCTTTAAAACTAGTGTGACACTTTACAATTTCTCCTCCTTAATTAATGAGTTAAATAACACTTTCACATGTGTTTTACATTTTACATCTATATTTGTATAAGAGTTATGATTTAACCTAAAAAAAAATCCTATTAGGAAGGAAAGAAGGGAGAAAAGAAAGAAAATGGAGTATTAGCTAAAGAACATGCATGTCCATTCATGAGGACTGGTGTGAGCTGGTGGTGATTATGTGACGAATAAGAGTCTAAAGAAGGAAGACATTTGAAAGTCAGCCTGTTTAATAAGCAGAACATGAGATAGCAGTGTAGCCTTCTTATAAAGCAGACTTTGTTTTAAACAGAGACAAAAACAGAAATATAACATGTGGGAAGTAAAATATATTTTGTTCGTGTATTCTTCGCTGGCAAGGCACATCCAGTTTTGAGATCCACAGTCTAGGGAAACTGACAGATGAAGAGATGATTGAGAGAACAGTTTTAATTTTTTCACTGCCTATATGCAAGTGGGCATCCATCCTACCTAGTTCCCATCAAAATCACCAACTGGCAAAATTAACTGACCACCTTCTAAGGCATGTCACTCAAATAAAATAAAGAGGGAATAATAGGGAGAAAGTCAGTGTTACCCAGCAAAAAGTAGGTGGGGTGTGTTTAAATGAAGAAGGAGTCTATTTTAAGAAGTAAAATTATCAGCAAAGCTGAAACCTGCATTTCCTAAAGATCATCCCCCTATTCATTAGAATAGCTAAGGTAATTAAATTGAATTCAGATGGTTTACTTATATCTAAGAATCAAGTTAATCAGAGATTCCCTATAACTTTATAAAATCAACTTCCATTTACTAAATCTAGACACAGAGCTTGAGGAGGGTTTGGTTTTGGTTCCATGGTCTAAATATTTATAATAGGTCTCCAATGAGTGTTCACATAACTTTGAGTAATAGGTACTGATTCTTTAACAAAAAGGCATTATACAATACATTCCAGGGAATCTTAAAATGCATAAATGTGCCATATTCAGCAGAACAATGGTAAAGGTTGTAATGATGAAATAATGCATAATAATAAACCCAAGTGGTTTCTTTTAGCCATCACAATCAAGTCTGTCTGGCATGAATTTTATGTGCATTTTTATCTTAAAACTGTTTTTCAACTGTAAGCAAAACACATAAACATTTTAGAAAGACAGAGAAAGAACCTTGGATAATGTTCCTGCAAATTTATACAATGAAGATTTGAATTTGCAACACACAGTACATTATCTTCAGAGAACCCCTGGAAAGTCACTCACAGTTTTTCTCATTTTATAGATAAAGAAATCAAGGTTAGATTATCCCTATTCTATAGGTAAAGAAATCAAGGTTAGAGTCTGCTCCATGGCCATAGAACTGAAAAAAGGAAAAGTTAACATTCTTTGCTTTCCATTTTTCATGTTTCAGCCTCTATACAAAGTCATATAGATAAAACACAAATTATTATGATATTTAATACATTATTACAAAAAGTATCGGTTTGGCGCTTGTGGCTCAACGGACTGAGGCGCCAGTCACGTACACCTGAGCAGGCGGGTTCGAATCCAGCCCGGGCTCGCCAAACAACAATGACGGCTGTAATCAAAAAATGGCTGGGCGTTGTGGCGGGTGCCTGTAGTCCCAACTACTTGGGAGGCAGAGGCAGGAGACTCACTTGAGCCCAGGAATTGGAGGTTGCTGTGAGCTGTGATGTCACCGCACTCTGTCCAGGGTGACAGCTTGAGGCTCTGCCTCAAAAAAAAAAAAAAAAAAGTATCCATACTGCCTTGATTAGACCAATCTTAGTCAAGGTACCGATGCTCTCTATGCCTGGTTCACTAGTTACACATCGGGGATAATAATATTACCTACTCATACCACTGTCAGAAGGCTTAAAATATTTATGAGGCACTTAAAACTGTGCCTTGGCATCTAGTAAATCAATTTCTTCTAATTTCAGCTTAGTAAAGTTAGACATTTTCTCTGAGGACCGCTTCACTGCCTGGACACTCCCAGGTTGGCACGAGTCTGATAATGGTCTGCAGGTGCCACCCCCAGACTTCGGTTCGACAGGGCTTTCCAGAATCTAAGCCTACACTGACCTCAGGAATCCTGCCCCCAGCATAAAGTGCTCCCTTCTGTACACTTTATTGAGCAATTCACTGCCTCCTTTCCAGAGTTCTGTCGCTTGAGATGCATAGTCTCTTTCTAACCTGGGTTAATAAACATATATGTATTTCTAGAAATTGTATGCTTTTATATTTTTATTTGTCATAAATAAGAGCAGTTGCCACTTATTTGGCTCCTAGAAGGTGTAAGACACCGTACAACGTGTTTTGGTGAGTTTGTACCCTTACAAGATGCTCATCAATGCATCCAATTTATAGGCAAGAAAGCCTGAGACTCTAGGACTTCTTCAGTTTATCCACAGACACACCGTGGACTGTGACACGAACATTCGGCCAGTTCCCAGGTACTGTCTGATGCTAAAACCTACACCCACGGTGTACAAGACTGTGCTTCTTCCTACAGCTGAGTCATGCAATATGTATTCTGTCAACACTCAATATTTTTATTTTCCTAGGGCCAAATTATGTGATATTTATTTACTTGATCTTGCCTTTTTTAAAGACTCCATATTCTTTCAAAAAGACAAGGCTTTTTATGCAAATACATAAACTAAATAAAAAATGCCTACCAGGATAAAAAACAGAAAAGAGGAAATAGAAAGGAGGCCAGATCAAAAGTGAACATGCAAAAATATGGCATGAGGGCATGTAAAAGGACTAGCATCGGACCATGAATTCTACTTCTCAATAAAGAGTTTACCTTTTTATCCTCTTCTGTGGGAGGATCGTGCAATGTTAAGATTATACTGCACTCCAGGGTGACATATTTAAACACACGCCAGGTGCCGGTAGAGTTGCATTGAACCACCATCCATTACCCAAATAAATTCTAATCCCAATTTGGTCACTAACTAGCTGGGTGATTTTGGGCTTAAGGCTCAAGTTTTGTTATCTGTAAAATAGCACTAATCTCACATGGTGATTGACAGCATTACATGAAACACCAAATTATAAATTGCACTAGCTGGTAAATAACAGTAAGTGCCCAATAATCATAGCTACAGCTGCTATAACAATTTTGTGATATTTTATTCCTTTGCTCTTTTTCTCTCCTCTCTCTCCCTTTTTCCTCTTCCAGAATGGTCACTTACAAGATGAATTTCAATCTGTTTAGGTCAAGAGATTTCTAGATACCTTAGGGATTGACTCTCCTGCCAAGGATTATCTAAGGCAGTGGTTCTGAACCTTCCTAATGCCACAACCCTTTAATACAGTTCCTCCTGTTGTGGTGACCCCCAACCATAAAATTATTTTCGTTGCTACTTCATAACTATAATTTTGCTACTGTTGTGAATTGTAATGCAAATATCTGACATGCAGGATGTATTTTCATTGTTACAAAGTGGCTTCGATGCACAGGTTGACAACCACTGACTAAGGAAAAGGCAGGGATGCAAATGAAGTAAATATGGCTTCTGTTTTTAAGGAGTTCATGTGCTTAAGGAGATATCAACAACTACATGTTTTAAGGCCTACTAGACGGGGACATGAAGAAGGATAAAGCAGTTTAGAGACCTTATAATTAGCTGGAAAGTATATAACTTTGACACAGATGATTAATCCAGGTCTAAAAGTCCACAGAGGGTTTTCAGAGCACAGAGATGAGAGGGACAACATATAATAATTAGAAAATATGATAAAAATACACAGGAGGGTTATGAGAACTCAGTGAAGAAAAAAGAAAATAAAGGAGGGTTTTTACTGACAGCGTCATTAAAGTGAAAGGAAACCTGAGACAGGGCGAGAAGGCCACACGGGACCTGTGGGCAGCAACATGCTTGGGGACACCCAGCTCCCCCGGCGCCACACCAGTCACCCACCCGTTCAGCTCTATGAATATAATCAGAATAGTGTGTGTATAAAAGCCCTCCAAAAAAAGAGGACAGGGCCCAAGGACAAAACATCTATCAGCTTCTAAGGGCCACCTTCCTGGCCAGAGGTCTCAACTTTGGGCTTCTGCAATGGAAGATGATTCATATAGAACAATGAGATAACACAAAACTACGGCTCCTGGGAAGTTTCCATGTCAAAAGTCAAGTACTTGGCTTTGGTGAAGACATCTCCTGACCTCAAAGCTCATGAGACTGTAACTTTGGGAGAGCGGGCTAGTAATTTTTGCTCCAGAGAATGTGAATGAATTCACAGGGGAGAACATTGGGGGTACGGAAGAGCACAGGCGTTGGGACCAGCGAGACCTAGCTCTGTCTTGTCCTCATGGAACCTCGGCCATTTCTCCTCACCCTCTGGGAAACATTAGAATGAGCCCCGTAACCATGTATCATCTGAGACGAAACGTAAGAGACGCTAGTACTTTTATTCTCTGGGGTTTCTTCAAATAAAGAGATCATACATCCATTATTGTATTTCCTTTAAAAATGATGGTAATAGTAAAAGATAAGTTTGTTTTGGAAATATAAATTCTGAGCATTGTGAAATCATCATAAGAAGATATTGTGAATTTTCATTGTCACTTTTCTTAGTTCTGAGTTCAGTTAAATTGGTAAACTGTATTTCTAAGAGCACGATAGTGTATAGGATTATAACTCGGGCTAAAAGACTTTCTATGGCTTCCTAATTGTTTTAAAATAGAAAAATCAATGTTTATCTGCCACCCTAGGCAGTAATCCTGTCAGTACTCACTAACAGAACAGGTCTGAGCTTGCTCTCCTTGGAGTAGATCCCTGATAGGAGACACAAGGTGTGTCCAGAACTTACCTGTGGCTCCACAGTGGGCTCGGTCCAACTCTCCCTCAGACTGTGGCAACCTGAGAAAGATGATTTTGTTACCACAAGAAAGTGCTTGTAGCATTTTGTCTGTTTTAATACTAATACTAAAGTCAACTCCACTGCATAAATCACTCATTACAAATGTCACCATACGTAGTGGATAAAATGACGAAAGATCTCACAAACCATTCTGAACAGATGGAGTTTCTCAAGTCTTAAGTGAGAGGCATCATCCGGGACATTCAGACTCTGGACACCCTCAGCTTCACCGTAGCCAATAGATCCTCGTCGCTTGTAAATTTCTGGTTGAATTTACACATGTAAGGCTTTTGGTAATTCGGCCAATAGAAGTTTCGAATGGACTTTTCTGGAAGTAACATAGTATAATGGTGAGCAGGGGAGTTTGGGAGTCTTACAGATCTGTGCAGATTTACTGATAGGCACCGACGTCACTGGACTTCTCCATTTCCTCAAGTGCACACTGTGTTCATCACACAGGATTCTTCAAGTAATAAATGAGAAAATCCCACAGAATAGCTAGCTCGCAGTAAGTGTGGTGTCATTAGTAATATTATTTATTCTTATTAAGACTATCAGAGATGATAACTTGACACTTAATGCCCCATTAGCAGATGGCAGGACCTTAGACTCTCCTGTTCACGCCATGGAATAGTTAGCTAAGTTACATTGTTTCTTCCTCTCTCCCATCAATTACCTGTGTTTCTTTGGCTAATGTGGCAACCATGGAGGAAACAAAGGTCCTCTTTCCTTCTCAGCTCTATTTGTAACACAGAAATACAGGGCAAAGTCTCCTTTTTTTTTTTTTTTATTGTATTTTGAGATAGGGTTTTGCTCTGTCTCCCAGGCTAGAGTACAATGGCATCATCCTAGCTCACTTCTACCTTAACTTCCTGGGCAGATACTCCTGTCTCAGCCTTCTGAGTAGCTGGGTCTACATACAGGCTTGCACGCCCACACATGAGTAATTTTTTTTTTTATAGAGATGGGTCTTGCTCTCGTTAAAGATGATCTCCATCCCCTGAGCACAAGTGATCCTCCTGCCTTGGCCTCCCGGAGTGCCACTATGTCTGACTAAAGTCTCCTTTCTGACCAGATTCTGCCACTGATGGTAACTGCATGTGAAGAGTGACCCAAATCGGAGACCCACTAGCATTAGCCATATCTGATCCCATGACCTACATAATTTAACTTCTCACTTTTTCCAGTCTTACCTTTCAGGGTAGTCTTTATTTTCCCTACTCTTGATGTTCTATTAGTTCTCATTTTTCTATCTTATTATATGTGAACTTGTAAGTTATAAGCCGTCTCAAATCCTCTGAGAATACATATGTGTGTACAAAAATACACAATCAAATACATTTTATTTTCTTGGTGGCTCAACTCTAGGCCCTGTGTTTTAAGAAGCCCAGTGTTCAACTTTCTATGCCAAGCTAGCATCTATCCCAGACCTAGGCTTTTGACCTAGTAAGAAATTATATCAGCCAATTTCTTCCACTATGTAGCCCCTATATCCTTTAACTACCATTTAACCAGTTTAATATGGATGACTTCATGAAATCAACTTGGCCATCTGTACGGGGCTTGAAGAGAGTCACCAACACCACCACTTGGTGCAGCCTGTAACTCATGTCTGGGCAGAAGTGTGGGCAGGTAAATGTGGAATGCATCCAATGTCCTCTCAGCCTCCCATCCGAGGTTTCCCAGGGCGGAAGTGCAGCTGGATGCACTATGGTGTGAGACTGCAGCACGGGGCCTCTAGCAGACCTCATTGTCCTGTTTGCATAGAGCAAGCATGAGCACGGCCTTATGGGGTCCATGAGTGCTTTGGGACCAGAGTTGGGGCTTTGCTCTAACATGGTTTGGGACGAGCTGGGAAAGGTGGCCACCTGACACATGGGGACCTTGGTAGTTCCAGAGCTTTGTGTCCCATGAGAATTGAATTTGTCCATGACCACTTTTTATGGGAGGCAACATTTCTGATTCTAACTAACTAATTTCTAGGCATTCTGAAAGAGCACGTGGGTTTTTTACCTCGCCATCTTTTTTTTTTTTTGCAGTTTTTGGCCAGGGTCCAGTTTGAACCCACCACCTCCGGTATATGGGGCCAGCACCCTACTCCTTGAGTCCTTGAGCCCAAGCGCCGCCCTATCTGACCATCTTTTTTTTTGTTTGTTTCTTTGCTTCAGATTAATATGAGAATACAAATGTTTAGGTTAAATTGTTTTCATTTCTAAAGTTCAAGGTGGCCCAGTGGGCATGCTGAACACCCTCACATCATGCACACTAGGTAAGAACTTGCCAATCAGCCAATCACGCTCCCCCTTCCCTTTTCTCTTTCCCTTCTCTCCCCTCCCTCTCACTAGACTATACTTGTGTTTTTCTTTTATGTGGGCATGTAGTTGATTATGTATTGCTTTCATGTTACTATTGAGTACATTGGATACTTATTTTTCCATTCTTGTGATATTTCACGAAGAAGACGTGTTTCACCTTATCTGACAATCTTCTTATTTCTTTTACCCATCTACCCATTCATCCACCATTCAACTCACTCAACAAAAGATTGTGTCTACTCTGTAGACAGAGACTAGCGACAAAAAAAAAAAAAAAAGACAGTATTCTGGTCTCTGAGGAGTACATTTAGCCTTGAAGAGAGAAACATATATACAAATGAATAAGGGGGCAATAGGGTTAACAGGTGCTAGGATAGAGGTGTGTTCAGGGAGACAGAGGAGAAGAGTTACCCATGGCCATTCTTCTAGGAATCAGGAAAGCCCTCATCTGGCTCCTGGGAGAAGAGGAAGTACCTATAGTTGGGCATGGAGAGAGGTTTGGGAAGTAGAATAACATTCCAGTGGGTAGAGAGACATTAAATAATTACCAAAGTCCAATGATGGTACCAACTTAAAAGATAATTAAAGTTTTTCTGGGATTTGTAGGACTATATACTGGCTTCACTGAAGATTAAGCAGATGCATTAAAATAACATTAATAAATCTTTGTATAAATTCCCAAAGGCAAATTTGACTATTTAACATAAATTACATATAAATTACCAATTAACGTAAATTACCTCCCAAACAATTTTTAAGTTTAACAGCCTTATATTTGTTGTTGTTCTTTCAAATTAAAGAAACTAAAAAACCTTTTGAATTTCTTTAGATCACACAGCTTTAATGTGTGCTAGAAGCAGAATCGTAATCCAATTTTTTCAGACTCTATATTCACATTTTTCCTCTACAATATTGTTTTTGTCTGGGAAATACAAGGATTTTTTTTGTCTATTGTTTATAACCCCCTTTATTTATGCCACAATTATTGCACAACCATTATACATTACCCACTGACCACCATATATGTATCCTGAGTAACATGCTAACAGCAAATCATACTGAATAATTTTTTTATAAAATAGTCTATTTAGGAAGTATTTCAATTAAACATATGAGATTTAAACAGAAGACAAAATTCACTATTGATAAGTTAGCACATGTCAAGTATTTCTAAGTGCTTTGTATATATTTTCTAAGAAGAATTTTCAAAGCAATGATATCAAAACAATGATATGGGCATTATTACTTCTGTTTTTCAGGTTAGCAATATAACACATCTAAAGTCAATGAGTTGCGGAGGCAGGATTCAAAGTAAGTTTCTTTTAGATCCCAAACCCCATGTTATCACATATTATACTCCAAGTATAAGACCAGTGCAGAGTAGAATGGTCTTTTTCTTGTTATTTTATAATTTTTATGTGTACAAAGTCCTGGGACAGTCTTCCTAAGTTTCTGTTCTTTTCCTAGTAAAACAAGATGAAAAGTATTTGAGTCCACTGTGCCTTCTAAAGGCCTAATATTATATAACAGGGAAGGGTGGGGCAGAGAAAAAAATGAAAGAAGAATGTTCTAAGGAACCTTCCAAAGATATTTGGCAAGAATCCAATCTGACTCCTATAATTAATAAAAAAATATCATAAAAATACATGAAAGCAACTAAAAAGTGAATAATGATGAAAGCAAGTTAGCATAATAAACTCCCCTTCATCACAGTTAAGCCAACATGATCCAACACAGTAGACACACTACAAGGTCCGTGGCTAGAATCATCCAATTTATGGCTCAGGGAGATTCCCAAATGGAAACAGCCAAGCATTTCCTTAACAAAGCCAATGTGCTGAATTCACTTCTGGACCAAATTTCACTCTCTGTGGGAAATCACTTTCCCCAAACTCCAAAACACCGTTTGATAAACTGTCTATGCTTTCAGTAAAAAATCTTGACATCTTAAGTTATACTACACCAAGCAAAATAAATGAAATTTCAAAGGGACCCAATCAGGAATTTTTCCAGATCGAATATTTCATAACTTGGTACAGTTCCTTAGTGTTGAAAAAGATTAGCAGAGGTGAGGACTAGAACTCAAGCATTAGAGAAAACATAATTCTGTCTTTAATCCATGATTCTGCCACGATTCTGAGGACCACCCTGTTTATTTCTGCAAAACAGGAAAGGCACATTGAAAGAGGTCATCATGACTGTTTCTTTTTAGTTAACTCTATTTTGTTTACCTTTTTATTCTAATTTGCTTAAATTAAATGAAGAAAAAGAAGTATGATTATTTTTATATACATTAAACCTATTAATTTTCTACTTAAACATAATTCATTGGAAACTACCCTGAAGCAGTACTGTGTTACATTTATTGGTATGTTGCAAGTTTTCCCTGAAGAGAAAAGCATGATTAGCTAGGTGAAGGATTACAGGAGCATGTTAACGTCAAGTGATGCAGAAACCATGCATGTTTGCAATCTAAGTCAAATGATGGCAATGATGGGAAAGGTGACAGGCTTGTTGTCCTAGGTGTAACTGTGTTTGGGTAGGCATCCGTTCTCATGGGTTTTCAACTTCATATATATTAATAATAATCTTTTTAAAATCAACATTATAATCCCTTTGGTATTTCAAATGGAAACATTTTCTTCTTTATTTATAAAGCTTCAAAACAAAATCAAATCAGTATAGAAGAAGAAGAATATAACAATCCATCCTAAACATTAAGATACAAAATTACATTCTCCGATCTGCTGGTTGCTTTTACAAATTCATTTTAAAGAGAGTCCATTTGGTATATTATTATACACAGTCGTAAAGTTTAGTTGGGTTGTTTTTAATTTGGGTTGCTCTTCTCTCTCAACAGGAATAAATGACTCTGAGGAAATTTAGCCAGAGCCATGGAGATCATAATAAAAATAAAAATAAAAATACATCTTCTTATCATATAAACAAGATGTACAAATAGTCATTACAAGTCAGCTATGAATGTTGCTCAGGTTTTCAACTATAATTCTACTTGGGGTCTGCTCTGAAATAAAAGAAAAAAAAATCACTTTGAACCAGAAAAGCTGTTACTTTTGGGAGTCAAAATCCAGTTTGAAACACTTCATTACAGGGTATCCAGGACCTAACCCTGCAGCAAAATGGGGGAGATGTCTTGTTGGGAACACGAAATCATATTTACCTTATGAATAAAAAATCCAGACATTAGTAGTGTAAGGCTTTTGACTTTCAGTTTGTCCTGTTCTGATACTCAAGTTTATTTCATTCTAAAAACTTAGCACTTTCTGAAACTCTCAGAATAATTGTCATTCTAGAATGCCAGGGCAACCCCTCATGGGAAGAAAGACTTCAGAGTTGTCTTTTTCAAGATGGTAAAATCAATGGGCTGACATACGTGCATTCAAAGCTGTCAAACACAGAGGAATCTCTCGTCCACTCAACAGGGTTATATTCTAGTACCTGCTGAAAATCACGCTATCTCAATGAGTAAGACTTAAAAATTAAGTTAAATAAAAATCAACAAAAATAAATTTAACCCTCCCAAACCCCAAAGAACCACATTTCATCTATTTTCAAAGTCTGTTACTTCTGGTTATCCCTTGCTATTTACAAAGCCATCTCAGTGGGGCTTAAAACACTGATTTCTCACAAATCTATGGGATGACAGGGTGGTTCTTCCACCATACGGGTGTCGTTGGCTGCAGTCTTCAGGGGCTTCCCTTGACTGGATGATTCACTCAACAGGTGGGTAGCTGGTGCTGTTGGTTCAGAGCCCAGCTCGGCTGCAGTGCCTACATGTGGCCTCTCTGTGTGAGCGTGGGCATCTCCCAGCACGACTAGCTTCTCAGAGAAATCATCCCAAAAGTTAGTGATCTGAAGGACTCAAAGAGAAGCTTCATTCAACACCTCAGAAGTTATGCAGCCCACTTTTGCTACATTCTCACCAAACAGCAAGACACGATGTAAACTCAGATACAAGGTCAGGGGAGACTACACAAGGATGCAAATACAGGGGCACGTGGTTCCTTGGCCATCGCTGGAGACTAGGTACCACAATATTTGTAATATTTACTTTACATACTGCTAAAGACCAAACTTCAGACAATGAATCTAAAAGCAAAAATATTTAGCAAATTTATACCCATTTATACTTATAAATTTATTTTTAAAGAACTTATACCTATAGTTTTTTCCTTGCACAGACATTTACTAAAGATGATAATTTTTTTTTTTTTTTTTTGCAGTTTTTGGCAGTGGCTGGGTTTGAACCCACCACCTCTGGCATATGGGGCTGGCACTCTACTCCTTTGAGTCACAGGCGCCGCCCTAATGGTGATAAATTTTATAAATCTTGCATCATGTACCAAACAGCCAAGGACAAAGTCAGCATGTATCTTTATGTGCTTAAACTCTCAGCCAATGAGTAAACTCAAACATGTCCAACAACTGTTAGAGAATTATTAAGCCACTGATTCACTGAATGCTATATTTTTTCCAGTAAAAAGGCATTACCTATCTTTGAACTTTTAGCAACAGGATACACAACTTCTAAATATCAAGTGGTACTGAAAGCTATATTTAGGTTGAAATAAACCCAAACAGCAAAATGTGAATAAGTTTATAATCTACGGTGACTTTCTAAAGATTGATTTTTTTCATTGCCCTATTTTGTGTGTGTGTGTGAAAATTCTAACACTTCTGAATAAACGTGGAAGGAAAAAATACATTGCTACATCTCGTGATCAATTGTCCACATTTGATGGGTTCATTTATTTCAACAGTCTTTGTTTTATCTTTGAAAAGGACTTTCCACTGACTTACATTTTTCAATTTTTAGGGAAAGTGAGAACATCAGAGAAGTTTGGCAAAGTGAGAATAACGAGAAGCCATATTTTCAAGGGTATTTTCTTCCTTCTCTCCCTCATTTACATAATCACTATTCTGAACAAGACAATCGCAGGATCTACTCCCCTAACTCCTTCACTGGTAGAAAAGAAAGGGGAAAACATAAGTAAACAATCAAATGCGTGCACCTTGTTAGAAGCACTCTAAAGAGAAGTGCCGGGGGTGGGGTGGGGCCTGCTCTGGGGAGTGTGGTCTCCAAAGCCTTGGTTCAGAACAACCTTTGCTGAAGCCTGAGAAGCTAATCAGGGTGGGGATGGAACAGAGAGCATTTCAGGCAAAAAGAACAGCTTGGGGAAAGACCTGCCAAGAAGGGGGTTGGTCTGGGGAACTAAAACCTAGAGTTAGTAAGCAAGGAGAACGTGGTGTGAGTTGAGGCTGGAGAGGTGCACAGAGTCAGAGTCAGAGGCTGGAGACTGTGATAAGGATTTGGAAGCAATGAAGAACCTGGAAAGTGGAGAGTAGGTTATCAGATCTGGGGAACATCACCCATAGGCTGTCTCTGCCTACTGAGACTACAAGCTGGAAAGGCCAGCAGTGAGAAGGCCACTCTCAGGCTGTCTACTAAGGCCTGTGCTACTAAGCAGCTTTTCCTAAAATACTGTCAAGAAATCCCAGGGGAGGCCCATCTGCTCAGGTTGGTTGGCTGCAATGCCACATTTTTACCAATGAGCCTGAATGTACCAATTACATTAAGGTCTCTGAGCTAAGTTTTGCAGAACTCCAACTTAATGAACTCCTCTTTTGTAAGATGCCAAAGAACAGCACACACGCACATGCACACACCTTAAAATGCAAATTATTCACATCAATAGCTTATCTAATTCTCAGACATCTAAGTTTATCTTACAGAAATTGGCTGGGGAGGGGTGGGAAGAAAACGGCATGCGGATCTGGACAACCCTCTAACTTCACACAAGATGCCTGGGATTTGAGTTTTGTTGCAGAACCTCCATCCACAGAATGTTATCATCAATGTCATAAAGTATACAGACGTATTTGACTATCCTAAATAGAAAATGGAAAGTGATATAGGCATTATTTGTTTTTTTTATATTTTGAAAAGATATGCTCTTAACTTTTCGCAGGGTGATGGGATTCAGCTAAAATAATTTCAGAAAAAAGAAAGGGAAATGTATAAGAAAATCAGTCTGGATGGGCATCTAATTAAAAAGCAGTTAAACATTTTATCAGATGAATGTATGACTTCAATTTTAGCAAAGAAAATAGAAATAACTTAAAAGGGCAATGAGATAAACACATTTTCATGTGTGACACTAATGCCCTCTGTCTATTACCAATAAGGCTCGTGGCATTTGCTTGTAAATAAATTGCAGTGACAGATTCAACTATCACACAAACTTCAACAAGTACCAACTTCTTTTTTTTTTTTGAGATTATAAAGCCAGAGAAAATAGGACTAAAAGAAAAGTCTTTGTGGGTGGTGCCTGTGGCTCAAAGGAGTAGGGTGCTGGCCCAAGATACAGGAGGTGGCAGGTTCAAATCCAGCCCTGACCAAAAAATGCAAAAAAAAAAAAAAAAACAAAAACCTGTAGAAATGTCTTTGTGCAAATGCATTATTACTTCTTTAGAAACATTTTTGAAAAATTTCGATCCCATTCTTGAAATAGCATGAGACTTGGAATCAGACAACTTGTGTTCATCACCAGTCCTGCCACCTGTAGGCATACCACTTGGTCTTTTGACCCCAGCTCCTCATCTGTAAGAGGCTGTGATGACCTATCTGTTAGGGTGTCCGGAGGATGAAATGAAATCATGAGAGTAAAAGTGCCCACATCCTGGCACACAGAAGGACTTCCCAGAGGCAATCTTGATCCTAGGCAGCAAAGGCGAGGCTGTTCAGAGGAATAGCACTGGGGGCTGCACCATTTGGATGCTGTCTGTTTCCACCACAGAGAGCGATGGACACAGGCCATGGGAGGGAGGGTGGGCCCTTCAGGGGAGAAGAACTACTGAATGCAAGGGTGCTAACTACATATTTAATCTTCGATGGGCAAGACCCCCTCCACAACAGAGAAAATAATTTAAATAATAGTAGCAAATATTTATCGAGTGCTTAAAGTCCGTACGTTCCAGGCATCATATGAAGTATTTTTATGCGTTACTGAATTTAATCCTCTCAACTTACAGGTCTACTATTGAACAGGAATGATTACTAATCTTCTGTGCATTCCAAAGGTTCATTATGAACAGGTAGCAATGTCATATTTTTCCGGTGAAGCTAATAATTCCTGAGAAGATTAAACTCATGTGCCACCCACTCCCTAGTGTCAAGCTCTTTAATCATAGGATAAAGTAATCGCAGGAAGTGCAGACTGGGCGAGGAAAAAGGTGGTACAGCTTGGAGAACGCGGATGCAAGGGAGGTCTCTGTGGGCAGGGAGGTCTCCAGGGCAGGGCAGCCTGGGGGCCTGCGGAAGGAGGGAAGGGCGGGACGGGGAGGCACTGGTCCCCTTCCGCCATCACAGCTCTGGGGCTGGGGTCTCACTGGCATCACCAGCAGGGAGGCACTGCCAGGGTGAGGAGCAAGCAAGGCGTGAGAGACGGGCCTGGTGGCCTCTGTGGTGGGGAAAGCGACATTCCCACTCTGAGGATTCTCAGTGCTCCTGCTCAGAGCCCTGCCCACCCCTCCCGGATAGAGCGGGGAAGCAAGACAGGTCACCATTACACTGGCCAACCAGGGGACAAGCAGAGGGCCACGGCATGGCAGGGCTCAGAGGAGACAGATGTGCCCTCGAGGGTGCTTGTGAATTTTGTAAAGTTTCCGATCTCTTTATCTCCAACTCTGATGACCGTGTGTTCCCCTGCCAGCATCTGATTTTCCCCTCTGGTGGCACCTGTCCTTTCTGCCTTTAACTTGCTTGCATTGCTTATCTTAAAAGAAAAAAAAGTCACTGACTCTGTCACTTCTTTCTCTCAGGATTTAATTTGTTCTTTCCTTTGGCCTCAGGAGGAATCTAAGGGCATCACTGCAGCACCTGAGTTCAGAAAAACCTTCTTCTTTTCCTTCCCACACATCCCATTTCTCAGGTTTTTTTCCAGTTACAATTTCACTGTTAATCCCACTGTCCTCTTCACCATGTTTATCGATCACCTTTCCCCAAATTCAGCAGCCTTTTCTGCTATAACCATGGTTTTTACCCCTACCTACAGCAAGGAGAAATGATATACCACTAAATATCATGTGTTAAGGGGCAGAACAAGTGATCCTACTTCATTTCTTCTTACAGAATAGGACGATGATAAAACACAAATACATGCAAATGATTTTCATAGAGGGATTGAAACATTAAAAGACAGTGAGGCAAAAGAGAGGGCCACTCAGTCTCACCCCATCCTATACCCCCCCCCCAAAAAAAAAATGATTCCAGGGCAGAGAGAGAGAGCTGTTTTCTAAAATCCCATAGAGGAAAATTCCATCGCTGCGTGAGCCGCGGTGTGAGGGGACTGTCTACAACAGACCCTTTCTGCCCTTTGGATGTGTGCAGCAAATTGCAGATGTTTTCCCTTCCATTTCTCTATTACCTCTTTCATTTTGTGGGTCTCTCTTCCCCTCAGGTCCTCACATTGGCCTTTGGACATTACAGTAATGTCTGAAATCTAACAGGTAAGAAAGGGAGAAGCGGGCAGAGAGAGCGCGGGGAGGGGGTAGAGCCTTTATCCAACACAAAGGAGGTTTCCTAGCAGCTCCATTGCTCTCAGAGACACTGTCACCCCTCCAGTGTCTCATCCAACTACACCTGTCCCCAATCATTCCTCCTCATCCTGCACGCTCCCCGCCCTCAGGTCCTCCTGCTTTGGCTGCCACAAACTCATTTCTCTGTGATTCCTGTTCTTTGTATAGTATATCTAGATTTCCATGGTGTCCCATGAGAGGATCTTAGGTGTGCCACAAACATTTTTAAAGCTCATTAATTAAATTATTTCCAAAAGAAGTTCAAAGCACAGTAAGTGTATTCTTTTCTTTGCCTCTCTTTTTCATCACCATAATTTAAGTGTGCCATGGAAGTTTAACTATAGGTTCAAGGGTGCCACGAGATATAAAAGGTTGCAAAACACCAGCCTAGAAGATACTCTGTAAAATATGGCATCCCTGGCAGGGTCATCTCTACAAAACCATTTTCATCTCAGAGTGACCTGACAAATCTATAGTGACTCTTGAGATTTGAATACCATCTTGAAAGGCATTTAAACACCATCTTGAAAGGCATTTGAATCAGAGAGGAAAAGAAAACCTGAAGGGCCAGCGCAGTGGCTCACGCCTGTAATCCTAGCACTCTGGGTTAGGGTTAGAGCAAAAGCAAGACCTGTCTCTACTAAAAATAGAAAAACTGAGGCAGGAGGGTCATTTGAGCCCAAGAGTTGGAGGTTACTGTGAGCTATGACGCCACAGCACTCTACCCAGGGTGACAGCTTGAGACTTTGTCTCCCAAAAATAAAAGAACAAGAAAGACAAGAAAACCTGAAGAACAGTAGCTTTATGTGTTTATTTGGCACAACAATAACAATGAAAGAATCTGGAAAAGGCGCTCTGGATCTCATACGATGACCCTGACTAGCCATCATACCTCAGCTTTCTTCAATGCATTTTGTCTAAGTATCCCTTAAATACATTCTGGTTAGGTCATCCCTGTGGATATTACACATAAAGTTAAAAAAGCAGCTATGGAAAGCAGGAACAATTCTTTTTCTTTTCTTTCTTCTTCTTCTTTTTTTTTTTTTTTTGTTTGAGACAGAGCCTCACTATGTCGCCCTCAGTAGAGTGCAGTGGGTTCACAGCTCACAGCAACCTCAAACTCTTGGGCTTAAGCCATTCTCTTCCCTCAGGCTCCCAAGTAGAATTCATTTTGAATATTTGGGTTTAATATAGTGCTGGAGGTAAAGCTGCTCTATATGTACAATAAGTGAATAAATAAAATCTCCTAGGAAGAGGGATATACAAAAGTTCCATGTTGGCCAGGCTTTCCTTCCTTTCTTTAAAAACCTGCAATGAGTATTTTTGTTTTCAGATTTTATATTTTGAAACAGTACTATTAAGTTTTTTTTTTTTTTTTGCAGTTTTTGGCCAGGGCTGGGTTTGAACCTACCACCTCCAGTATATGGGGCCAGTGCCCTACTCCTTTGAGTCACAGATGTCACCCTATTAAATATTTTTTAGTCTAACAAAAATATAGTGCTGAACATTCGCTAAGTTATCTATAAATTATATAGTGAAATAAATTTAGAAATGTCTTCTCCAGGAATCATAGGTCACTACCATTTACCATGAAAAAACACTGTAGAATAGCATAGCTTTCAAAATCTTATTTCTTTTCTCTAAAGCCATAATAAAAATTAAATCATGTAAAAGTTCAACAAGTTTAATGCTTTACTTAACATTAGACACAAAAAGCAGATGACTTCCCGAGCATTCTAACAACAGAGGCAACTTGCATTACATTTGATCTGTTTATAGTCATAATCCAGAAAGTCAACTTGATATTATTTCTTGAGCAGATTTGAAGAAACTGAAATATAAACAGTTCTTACCCAGTTCAGAGAGCAACTCAGTTTGGAATTTAGCCTTCACATGCTCCTGGTGGTGATGCTTTCAACAGTGAACAAAGTCTGGGGAAACAGGTCTTATAGGAACACCGTTATTGATTTATTAAATAAGGAAGGTTGAAATTTAATAAGTCATTCTAAAAGTAGAAAGATCAGAAAATAGGAATAAAAATCATAAATTTAAGTGGACAACTTTAGGCCTCAAGATAGTAAGATGAAAAAATAAAATGACCATTGAAGATATCACTTTCAGGAAAGAAAATTCCATCAGTGTCAACATCATGACTATAATACCCAGTTTAGTTCATCACAAGCAGATCTTATCTGCAACTATCATGGGGCCAGTTAGGCAATTATGACTAAAATAAAGTTTCCATTGCAAGGTCCTAAGACTACCTTTCACTACTTTCTTTTTTCAAAGCCTGCCTTCAACTGTTACAACTTCAAGAAATGGAGAGAAAATATAGCCATAATAAAATATTTTAAGAAATAAAGTAAGACAACTCTCTGGAACAATAAGCTTCACCAAGCCCTGTAAGGACTGATGCCAGTTACCACAATTATTTGCAGTCTTAAGTGACATCTTAATAAGTAGGCCGGGAAACTCGTGGAAGCTGGGTATCCACTCTGACAACTGAACTTCAAGCTGGTGATTAGATTCAGTGCAGAAAACTTCTCGCCAAGGCCAGAGCTTTTAAGGAACCTTCTTGGGCGCAGGGTACTGAGGCTCAGCTAAGAGTCCAGGTCCTGTCCAAGGCAACAGGCTACTTTTTTTTTAGGCTGTGGGAAGTATGGACTTTCCAGGTTCCTTACTGAGGTCTATGTCTCTAGGGATCAAGGAAGGTGGTTGAGTAGACTATTGTGGACTCTCTGTTGCCTGAGAAACCATTATTCTCCCAAAACGCTGGCCCAGGTTCCTACTCAAAGCAGCACTTGCCCTCTCCGTCTCAAGGGCTGAGGATGGCCTCATAGGAGCTGGGACCCTGGAGCTCTGAGGCACAACAGAAGCTCCTATTAGCAATTTTTCTGAGGGTAATAGGAGGGTGAGACAAGGACACAAGCCAATTTCTTCTGCCCCTCACTCCCACCTCTCAGACCAGATGACTGCCTGGCAAGCAGCCACCCAGGCTTGTTCATGAGGATCCCAGGCTGAACCCAGGCTGAACCCAGTCCTCCACTGGCACCTTCCAGCAGGAATACGACCTAAATATTTCATTTGGAATCTTCTCCTGCTCCCTTTACTACTGTAAAAATGATTACTACTGTATGATTGGACGATAATTTTCATCTACCGATTTGTATCATCATCCTAGATATTTTGGTGGAAATTTGGATTATTTTGACAGCTGCGGCACGTTAACAACTAAAAAAAGAGAGCAGGTTTATTTGCCTGAGGGGTGTGTTAGATCAAGTCTCTATTCAGGAATGGCAAAGACACAGCAGCACCTATTGGTGGGGTCAGAAATGGTCTTTGCAGTCTTGCCATAGAATTTACGAGTATTTAAAAGAACCAGAAGTTTGTTGCACCAAAAGAGATTGGTTATAAAAGTGGATGGGGAAAAACTGAATAAAAATGAACTTAACACTTAAAAATTAATATGTAATAAAAATTCTTTTAGATAAATTTCAAGTCACAATTGTAATTCTTCAGCAAAACCCTATGATTTATTTAATGGGTTCCAATCTGGAGAAAGCTGTCTCTAGAATCAGTGCCAGAAATTAATGCTTATCACATAAAGAGCTGAATTCTCTCCCAGTTTGGGAACAATCAATAAAAGCCTGGCTTGAAATCAGGTTGAAATAGTCACTCTAATTAACAAAATAAAGGACATAATTCATAGAAGCATAATAAGAGTCCTCTGTTTTAAGTAGAAGAGTGTGCTGGTCACAATGACAGTTCCTAATCTCCCCCCCTGAAAAGTGACTTCCATGGAATAAAGTCAGCTTAGATGGATTTTCCCTTTAAATGGTCAAGGATTAAAAAGAGTTGGGTGGACAAGCGTAACTCATTCATATAACGTTCCACTTAAAATACACACACACACACATCATGATATCCTTATGAAAATAAGCTGTCTTCTTAGTCACTGGAATTTGAAAGCGAAAGCTGACATTAAACCATTTTGATTAATACATGACATAGTTAGAAGACTATGCTACACTTCATTCCCCTGAATCTCTGAGCTTCTGTGACTATTGTATCACGTTATGCAGTTTGCAGGGCTGGACTCCTTGGAGGTTACTTATACAAAAACATACATTTCACTTGAAACCTGACCGGGCTCATTCCTGTTCTAGATAGATTCTCTCTGACAATCTTTAATTGGGCAAACTGCCAAAATGCAGCCAGTTTAACAGGCCCGTTTAAATGCAGCACATAGATTAGTATGCTTATTTGACTTACTTGTTGAGAATGATTTATGGAATAATACATGCTAGAAAGAGAGTACAAAACCTTTCAAAGGGCAGTTCTTAAAGAGTTTAAAACTCCACAAAACTGGCCTGCATAATAGAAAGACACTTGAGGAGTTTAAAAACTCACATTTTTTTGTCAAATTCAGTTCTGTAGGACAGAAGTCATGTATAATGTTGGGAAGTGAAGGGGTTAATTTCTAACAGAAATTAGTTTATATCAGGCTTTTACTCTATATAATTGTGGGAAGCTACGTGCATGGGCATGAGAAGGGTATACATATTTCAAAGGGTAAACATTTCAAAATATGAAATATTTGTAACTTTTGATTTATTTATTTCATTTTAGAAAATTGGGAGAGTGGAGAGAGGGCATTAAATCCTTCTCTCTGCAGTGATATAAAAAGATTTTTTAGATTTCCAAGACCTTATCTCAAAAAAGGACTATCATCTTGAGAAAAATCCTAGGTAGATACAACATAAGCTATTGTAGAACAAGTTGAGATCAACTAAGAACTTTGCTGCCTTGTGAATTACAATGGCAAAATTTATTTAATGATGTTTTGCAAATTAATGAAATTATAGCAAACACAATTTCAATGTAGCTATTCATAGCCATTTCAAGAGCAATTTCCTCCATGGTCTCAATTAGAACAATGTTCTCGTGCCCCTCACCCCCCACCTCTGTTGGAAGCAATGCACAACTCAGCCTGGCAACTGTGGAGTGGAACTAATTCCTTCCTCTTAACGCCTGTCTCCAATTAGCTGGTGGGAAATAGAAATGATTTACTTAAGAGACAGCTTTTCCCATTTACTCAAGCCTATTACCATTCTCATCCAAGCATCACTCAGCCACTAATTGTCTTGGGAAACTGTGCAGCGCAGTGGCAAAGAGCACAAAGTTGCTAACGGTCAGACCAAAGCAAGTTATTTAACCTTCTCAAGCCTCAGTTTCCTCACTTTTTGCAAGGAGATCATTTCTGCTTCATACTCCTATTATATTAAATGAAAAACTGTACTAATAGTACTTCATGCTGCCTGGCCCATAATAGTATCTAACAAATTGTAGTCATCTAATACATAGGAAGATAAAGAGAGAATTGCAAAACAATAAAGAAACCATTAAGGGTATATACAAGATACAGTGAAAGCACCCAGGAGGGCTAGCCCATGAATCTTTCCTTTATAACATCCCTGGTAGTTTGTTGCCACCAGAATCCATTTGGTAATGAAGAACTCACTATCTCATGGCACAGCTCTAATTATCACTCTATTTTCCCTCAAAAATAAGTCTTAAAATCCTCAAAAGTTTTCTTCCATTGATTTTCACTGATTTCTCCCTTTTCTCGCCCAGTAAAAGTAAATTCGTCTTTTATGTTACAGCTACTTGAGAGGAGTTATCATGCTCCCAGATACCTTCTCGTGGAAGGGCACTTGTACAGGTCCCACATCCATTTACCAAGGAGAAGGCATAAGTGATGAGCCGGATAGACAGACTCTGCAGAGTTTCAATTCCTAAGGACTTTCACATTTACTATTGACTGAATTCCAAGGCAACCAATTCTTAATGAGTGCTGATGTCTAATCATTGTAAGTGCTGAGAGGGAATTTGAAGGGTGCTCTAGAGCTATAGCAAGGGGGCATACCATCATTTAGAGACTTGAATAAGTATTTGTGTTGGGGAGTGGAGGGAGGGGATAATGGTGGCAGCAGGTGTGCAAACTATTTGCCATCCCTGTCAAACAGGCTCTCAGTGCTCCTTGGGATTCATTGGGGTGTTTTAATTTTTTTTGTTCTTGTTGTTGTTTACTCCAGGGAAGAAGTAATATTTTGTCAATCTGTGTTCCTCTGCACCTAGCTCTAAGAATGAATGAATAATGGCTTCATCATAAATTTTTTACACTGTACAGAACTCATCAATTCTTATGTTCTTAAATTTCAGTAACATAGTAAATGCCATAACACAAATGCCATTTATACATGTCACAGAAATGTATAAAGGCAATTTAAAAAATTCTTTTAAAGTACAGTATAAAGATACTAAATAATTACATACACTATTTTCTTATTTTCTTCATAATGACAAACAAGATAAACTATGTTTGTGAACTAGCAAATGAGGTTCATGTGAGCTGTGAGAATGACTTGGATTTTTCTTCCTTCTCTTCTTCACTTTTATCCTGCCATCCTTCCTTCTTGTTGCACATTTACTGCACAATTTTAAATTACAAAATTACTATTTTATCCTTGTTACAAGAAATGATTATGAATGCATCAGTTGTTAATTACGTTTTTGAAGATTATACGAGTATATAAGGCTACTAGTTTCTGTTACAAATTGATTCAGACAGCTATGTTCTGTGTTTGAGCTCTTACTACATACCTTTTGTTTTTATCACGTCTGTCTCACTTGTGAGTTGTCTTCTCATTGCTATCAAGACCTGATTCAAGTAGCAGTATCTGTTTCACAGTTTAAGAAAATAATTGTGTCAGCTTTCTATGCTATTTGACATATTACCACAAACTTAGTGTCTAAAAACAATACACATGTAATAGCTCAAAGCTTCCTTAGGTCTTGAGTCTGGACACAGTTTGGTGAGGTACACAGGGTGTACCCCAGTAAGGGTGAAATCAAAGTGTCGGCCAGGGCTGGTTTCTCATCCTGGTGGCTTATCTTGGGAAGGATCCACTTCTGGGACTACAGTTGGTGGAAGAAATCATTGTCTGTGAGACTCAGGGTAGCTTGCTTCTTCAAAGCCAGTAGGAAGGAGAGTAAGACTCTTATGGAAGTCTTTAGAAAGAGAGAGTGCCGAGGAACATCTCACAGATGTGATCCCCCATCCCCTTTGCCATATTCTATTGGCTAGAAGCAATCAGAGGCCCTGCCCAGACTTGAAGGGAAGGAATGATAAGAACCAGGCTGTAAATACCGGAGAGAGGGCTCATGGGGCCACCTTAAAAATCTGTGAGCCTTAGGGACTGAGTATCCCAAACATCCCCAAATCCAAAACATCGTGGTACCAAGTATTTCAGACAAGGGACACTCTACCTGTACCAATTAATCAATCTGTTTAGTATCAAATGCAAAGTTTGTGCAATAGACCCCAAAATGAGACACTCCAGGGCCTTTTGTGAGGTAGTTGTAACTATTTTTATGACTCTCATTTTAATTACTTTCTGAACCCTATTCAAAATACGATTTTTAGATACACAGACGGGTTCTCAAGTCAGAGGACACGCCTTCCAAGAAATAACACTACTGGATCCTGTTTTCTTTCTTCCCTATATGGGTCATAAAAATACCAGTCAACTCATCATCATTTCTACATGAAAACAATTTGTTATTTAAATAGATTGAGTCTGTCTCTGGCTAATGTTCATTTACTAAAGAATGCCTCATCCCAGCAGTAGGCTGGGGATAGTTATTAACCTACAGTGAAATTCCCAGGAAAGCAGGCAAAATCAAGGTCAAGTCTCTCTTTTCCACTCACTCGAGAAGTAGAATGTATCTTCTTATGTTCTTGACTGCTTATGTAATATTCAGATACTGGTGATAGAAAATCATTGTATAATTTTTGTGTAGAAAATACTTGAATAAACCTAGATGAACTTGAACAATCTCGATAACCTTGAACAAAATTGGTATCTCCTTCACTGTACCCACTGGTCTGGAACTTGTTTAAATTAGTTTCCTCTTCCAGGCATTAACAGGACAGCTCTCTATCTCTCCTTTGGCACCCGGAGGCAGAGATCACAGGCAGAACATTTAGTGTGCATAATTATTTCACACCAATGTTGCTATCAGGCTTTACACTCTTTTGAGCAGTTATTTGGAGAACAAGAAACATATGCAACAAGAGGAATGAACTTTGGAATCCATTCAAAGAAAATGAAATGCCTGTCACTTCTGTCAGCATTTGTTACATTTCACAATTATTTGTTGGATGATGAAATAATCTCTCTCTCTTTTAGACAGCACTGGGAAACAAGGCAATAGGGCAAACTTATAATATGACCAAATTCCATCTGAAAAGCCATGTTTCAAATTTGAAATTATACTTGAAACTTTTTTCTTCGGTCACAGTATTTAATTAACCTGTGCTGGTTTCAACTATGTAAAATTTAATTCCATAGTACAAATTCAAAATAATAGGTAGAAAATGTACCATTATAAGAGTCTTTAAATTAGAACTGAAACAATGAAATTACACCCAATGCCACCCAATCTGTAAACAAAGACTGATATACTTCTTTTTTACATAAATTACTGAATATTGTACATAAGTTAGTGTCACAGAATAATTATTTGAGATATTAAATGATTGGTGTTTTCACTTGATCCCACAAGATATGATGGTCACCATTAACCCTAGGTGAGATATTATTAGACCAGAACAGAGCAAACAGATACTGAATTACTAAAGTTCCAAATTCAGTTCAGGTAAAAGGAAAAATATTTGACAGTAGATGCAATGTAACATTCCATTTTCCTTATGCACCCTTTCCCCAACGACCTTCACGCAGTGAGATTCTTATACAGCATTTGGGGAAGGAGAAATTAGGGAAAATTCAAGATAGTTGTCTCTGGAAGCTATATGCTTGTCCCATGCACCAGAAAGAGTATTGCTTCAGGGGGGAAAGGCGGAGTACATGTTAAGTTTTAAGATCTCCCCACATTAAGTTTTAAGGTTGGGGATCTCAGAGAAGAAAATACACTATGACCTTTGTCTTACAGGAAGGGGACATTAAGCTTTAAAGAAAAGTCCTCCAAGACACTCAGTGGCATAGTAGAGCTAGCAGGACATATAAACAGGCATCACAGGACAAGAGACTTGCAACTCAGACCACAACTTTGGTTTGATCATAGAGAAGTACCTAAAATATCCTATCCCAATCCAATCCTATGGCATTGCAGACCAACTTAGAGATGATAGGGAGAGAATATGTGGACTGTCCTCCGGAATGTTCCTTTCTGATAGTAATTCATCACCTTGCCGAGGTGCCCTGGGCAGTCCCTAGCAAGAAGATGCTGCTGAGGCTGGTCACTGGCATGCTGGTCATAGCAAGGATCTGGATCCCTGGCAGCTCTGGCAGAAGGTCCAAGCTGCCTCTTCAGTGACCATAAACCTCATCTATGCCAAAGACCACTGGGATGAGTTAACACCTCGAGCGGGAAGCCAGGCTGGACCCAAGTGCATTTCCTTTACCTCTGCAGTGGCATTTCATAAGCTTTCCCGACAAAGAAAAGATACAAGAAACAAATAAACAAAAAAACAGCCATTGAATCCAAGTCACTAATTTGGATTAAATTTACCCAGAAGAAACTAAAGTAACTTCCTGCATCAGGACAACTGGAATGAGGGTGGGGGAGGGTATAAATGGAAAGTAAATTTGATTATAAAAAGGAAACAAAGTCACTTTTTTGCATACCTGAAGAGTGTGACTGTGACATTTGCAGCCACTAACATCTATATTTAGGTAAGTAAAATTATAAATTTAAAAATGAGAATTAAAAAAATTTCTTTTCTTTCAATTTTTATAATTTCTCATGTTGATTTGAGGGCACAAAGAATTAGTTTCAAATGTTTGCATTTGTTAGGTAGAGTCCCTCTTATATTTGTGTCCTGATCCCCCAAAGTGTGCCATATACTATTGAAACATTCTCATTAAAGTGTTTAATAATGATTCTATTTCTTCGAAGATAATGAACATTATCCAAAATTTAAGAAGCCAGGTAAAAAGTCTATATTTATTCCCAGTGAAATCACTATTCTATTATAATTCTGTTTTGATCATATGTCCTTATCTGTGATATTTGGTTTTACAATTATTAGATGTGAACAATATTTGTCCTATGTTTGTCCTAACATATTCAATGAATTAGTAAAGTGATGGTGTGGAACCAGGTATGTCAGACATGCCCATATATGTCCTACTTTGATAGGCATTGGGCAGCACCCATCTAAAGAGGAACCTCACATCTATCTTCTGTGAATGTGTAAATCTCATTAACAAAATTTTAATGTGTGTTATGCATTAAATCATACATACCGATTAAATGAAGAACTCTATGTACACACAATTCGAAAGAGAATATTTCTAAGACAGCCTGAGCTTTAAACTGCCTTGAAAAATAAACTGTTTGATTCACATGTATTGTTCAGTTATAGCACTGGACTGCAATAAATATCTATACCCTAAGTGGTTAGAAAACTGCAAACGACCCCAATCCAATTTTTTAAAAAGATGCTATGCCTGTCAAAAGCAAGCCATATACTTAGCAGGACCATATGGAATCATCTGGAAGGAAAAAAAAATAATAAGTTTGTCTCACTGCATCACATTAGGTTTGACAAAGAAAATATGTACCTTAAATGTCTAATCAAAAGCAAGCCTTGTATAGCAGGTCTCCTTCTGTAGCCGTGTGTGTGTGTGTGTGTGTGTGTGTGTGTGTGTCTTAATTGACATTGTATCCTTAACTAGTCCAGGATAACCTTTTACTGTGAAAAAGAATGATGCAATCCTGGGATGGACTATATCCAGGCCTACTTTAATAACTATAACAAAATTTAGTTTTAAATATATATCATAAAAATCATGAAATCCATAAAATATTTTTCTCACAAATTAGAGGACACTTTCTTTTCTTTATTTTTTTATTTTAAAACATTTATTATAGGGGTACAAATGGTTTTGGTTACATGGATCATTTTTGTAATGCTTGTGTCAGGGTTATAAAAGTGAGCCTGTGACTGAATAAGGGACACATTTGTTGTTTTGGGTTATGTGACTTTATTTTTGCTATTGAAAAATTAAAACAAGAATGAAAACTAATCTGTGAACCAAATGTCTAGTAATAGATTGGCATCTTACGGCAAATTTTTTAAAAACTTTTTTAAATTTTAAGACTTTTTTAAAGAACAGTTTTAAATTCACAGCAAAATTAAGAGGAAAGTACAGAAATTTCCCATACATCCCCCACCCCACATATGCATAATCTTTATCATCTTCATGCTCTACTAGAGTGGTACATTTGTTACAGCTGATGAACCTACGTTGACATATCACAATTACCCAAAGTCCACAATTTACATTTGGGGTCACTCTGAGTATCACACATTCCAGGGGTTTAGAAGAATGTATAATGACATGTACCTACCATGATACACAACACATTTTCTGGTTCAATATTCTAAAAAATTCTCTGGGCTTCACCTACTCATCCCTCCCTCACTACTAACCCCTGGCAACTATGGATCTTTTTACACAGTTCTGTTGTTTTGAGAATGTCATATAGGTGGAATCATATAGTATCTAACCTTTTCAGACTAGTTCACTTAGTAATATACAATTAGCATTCCTCCATATCTTTTCATGGCTCAATAGCTCATTTCTTTGTAGTGCTAGATAGTATTTCATTGGATGTACCAATTTATACATTCATACTGGAAGACATCTCATTGCTTCCACGTTTTGGCAATTATGAATAAAGCCGGTATAAACATTCATGTGTAAGTTTTAGTGTGGGCAAGAGTTTGTTTTTAACTCATTTGAAAAAATAACACAGAATTTGATCGGCAGTGTTATATGGTAAGAAAATGTTTAGTTTTGTAAGAAACTGCTAAACTGTCTATACCATTTTGCATTCCCACGAGGAATGAATGAGAGTTCCTGTTACTCCACATTCTTACCAGCATTTGATGATGTCGGTTATGGGTTTTGCACTATTTTAATAGGTGTGTAGTGATATCTTAGTATGTTTTAATTTGCATCTCTCTGATGACATATGATGTAGCACATATTTTTAGGTGCTTAATTTCAATATATATATCTCTTTTGGTGAGGTGTCTCTTAAGGTCTTCGGCCCAGTTTCAAATTAGGCTGTTTTCTTATTGTCGAACTTTAAGAGAACTTTGTATATTTTAAATGACAGTCCTTTCTCAGATATGTCAAATATTTTCTCCCAATCTGTGTCTTATCTTCTCATTATCTTGGCATTGTTTCTTGCAGAGCAGATATTTTAAATTTTAATTAAGTTTAATTTTAATGCAGTTTATCAATCATTTCTTTTGGTACTACATGTAAAAAGATCTGTAGGAGACACCTGTGAGAAATACATTGATAATAAGGAACTGGGGAAGGGATTTAACATCATTGGTCTCTTGTTAAAGAGCACAGGGCAGTGCCTGTGGCTCAAAGGAGTAGGGCTCTGGCCCCATATGCCAGAGGTGACAGGTTCAAGCCCAGCCCCTGCCAAAAACTGCAAAAAAAAAAAGGCACAAGAGCACGTAAGAGCATGAGATGAGAACACCAACATTATTACATAGCAGTCTCCACACCTGTGGCGTATCACTTCTATAAATATCCTCAGGAGCAGTTACTGCTCCACTGAAGACTGACAAACTGCTGCTGAGAGATTGCTGCTGAGTTGCTCGCTCCTACTAATATTAACTGTGACTTCTAAGGTGCTTCGGCACCTGAGACCTGAACAAGAAATACCCAGAGTGAAAATGTATAGCGGTCGGTGCCCTGACAGTTTCTAGGGCCAGGGCCAGTAGCCTGGTGTCCTGGCTCCGACAAATTACCATATCCAATGTCATCTGAGTTTTCTTCTAATCATCTTCTAGGAGGTTTATGGTTTTGTGTTTGCACTTGGGTCTAGGGTAATGGATATAAGGTCTGTATCTAGATTTTTTTTTTCATCTAGACATCCAGTTGTTCTCGCACCATTTGGTGAAAAAACTAAACAAAACTGTTTTTGTTCCATTGGATTGTTTTTGCTCCTTTGTCAAAGAAGAGTTGGGCAGGGCACTTTTGATAGCAAGAGGAAGTCTGATTCTGGGCAGGCAGTTCACATACAGGAATCACATATGGCTTTAGAATTATTAGGTCTAGTTTTTAACCCAGGATTCCCTTCTTACTAGCTGTATGACCTTTAGAACCAGACATTTAAGCTTGCTTGGCCCAGTTTCCTTACTGGAAATGGAAGGTCATGGCTCCTGCTTCAGTGTTTAGAGGCATGTGGATTCAGAATGCCTGAATTTGACCTCAGATTCCTTGCAAGTACAAAGCATGTAACCTTGACAAGTTAATCAGTCTTTGCCTCGGTTTTCTCACAAGATGATTTCCGTTGTGATGTGAAGTGTTTGCCATTATAACTAGCACATGTGTAACAAACGTAGCCCATATCTGACAAAGCATAAGTGTATGCTGTGACTGTGTTCATCACTCTCACCACCACCAGCGGCTCTGCAGTTCAGCCAGTTGCCATGCGCGTTCTGTCATACGCCAGAGCACTAGTGTGGGGCACCTCCCCTACACAAAGCAGAGCCACTGAGACATGTTTCGAGAGCCTTCACTCTCTTCTAAACTAGTCTCTTTATATGCTAAGGTTTTTGTACCTAGATTTAATTTTATAGATGACAGGATTGATTTTAAAAGTTTTATATAATTCATAAAATTCAACTTTTAAAGTATTTAACTGAGTGGTCCTTAGGATATTGTGCAACCATAACCACTATCTAATTCCAGAATGTTTTATCAGTCCTTAAAAGAAGCCACTGGGAAATGAATTTTGTATTCAGCATACACAAACTTAGAAGGTTTCATTCAAATATTCTTTCAATTTGTGCACCACTACAGCAGAGACTATTGGCTGTTCACGCCAATATCCATTCTCCCTTCTTCCTTAAACTAGGTGTATGACTGCCCCAGTCCCCTCAACCTAGGCATGGCCACATGACAGTGCCATTGCTGATGAAAAGAAATAGTGCTGCATCTGGAAAAGCCCTTGTGAGTCAGCTAATGTGTACCTTTTCTCCATCTGTCCCTTCCTTCATCTCATTGCCTGGGATATGGATACAATGGCTGGAGCTATGGTAGCCATTTTGGATCATAGAGTGTCCTTGAGAATGAGTCAGAGTCTTGGATGACTTAGGAGAAAAACAGAATGAGCCTGGGTCCCTGACACCTTTCATCATATTGGTCTCAAAGTTTAATCTCTGGGAAACTACTATTACATGGGGTAGAAACAAATGTCTATGTTTATGTCACTACTTGGGGAGGTTTCAGTCACATATAGTGGATTCAACATTAAATTACACACTTTTTAGACCTATTCACATGAATGTCGTGCATTTTGAATTGCTGAGAAATTGTGGTAATTAAAAAGCTAAGGCAAATTTCTTCTACATTCAATGTGAATCATACCAAATGGGTGTTCAGCACAGAACACCATACTTTGCAACAACTTATCTAACTTAGCTTCCTACACATACTCTCCACTCACACATTCACTTTTACTTTGGGGCTTATGTAATACATAAAGACCAGCTGTCCCCATACCAACTTGGAACACTAACAGCAAAGATAACTAGTCATACTTTCAAATGAATCTATGAATTTTACTTTCTGACTAGAGGCAAGAAGCCATCTAAAGGGCATGCAAAAAAAATTAAAATAAAAATAAATAAACATTTATATCAGCACTCAAATGCATTAAAAGGCAATGGAGCTGGCAAAGCAATAACTCTATATGGGAATATAATTACAAACTCAAATAAGGTTATAAAGTCCACCTAACATTTTATGTGTTCATCAGTCCCATTGAAACTGCTTGATATATAAGCAAGATTTATCTATTAAAGGGAAGAGCTATTTCTAAAGACTTTCCTATTAAAAGGATGAGCTATCCTAAATAAATGATACTTAGAATCTAAGCAGTCTTGCATTACCTTGGTGAAGTCACCTAAAAACAAAAGCATTCCAAGAGTTAAAAATAATGTTAATATCTTAAACTATTAGAAACCACAGACTACTTAACTCATTTTTATATTTTCTGATAGTATTTATACCAGTGTGTTCAACCTGGTAAGTGTTCAGTAAATGTTTGTTGAATTGAATCAGTGATCTTTACATATATAACATTATAATCAGTTCAGTAACAAATCTTTGTGACCTTGGAAAAGTCACTTTTCTTTTTCATTTCTTTATCTAATGAGGTACATATGCTAAGTAATTCAGGCACAGAAGAGGTGGTCAATAAATGATAATTATTTGATTATCACGACAGTCATTGTTATTGTTCACATTGCTATTAACACACTGTTATTAACTTTATAACCAATAAATTTTATATATTTTCATTACCATCATTAATGTTTTAGCATTATGTTAGTATTATTGTCATCCTGCTTCTGTTCCGCATACAGGAAACTTGTTCCGTATACTGGGAAAACAAAGTATTGTTCAGCACAGTCCTTGCTTAAAGGTTTGCCAGGACAGAGAGTCTAGGTATAAAAAGATAAATGAAAATTCCAGGCAGGGGGGCTCAGTCCCGTCAGGGATGCCACAGCAAACTGACAATATTCTTGAAACAAGACTACAGCATTGATTCCTAGTCTGAACTTTCTGATTGTCTACTGCCCCATCTACTTCTAGTTAAATCCTAACCTGCCTTTTTTTGCCTCCTCTCCTTTTGCCCCCCCCCCCCACATCCTACCCTCTGAAATCGCAATGCCCATGCTCCTTTCCCCAGACCTGGACTCTTGTCACCCTCCAGGCAGATCATTCCTGCAGGTTAAGAGCCTGGTGCTAGGTAGCCCTGTGGTCTGATCA
This sequence comes from Arctocebus calabarensis, assembly GCA_963573935.1. Lineage (NCBI taxonomy): Eukaryota > Metazoa > Chordata > Mammalia > Primates > Lorisidae > Arctocebus > Arctocebus calabarensis. The sequence continues at coordinate 69,013 of CAUYON010079818.1, forward strand.
AGCCTTCTCCACATCTGTGTCAGGTCCTCCGGGCACCGACCGGCTCCGTGAGCAAAGACTGCTATAGGAATGCAGTGACAAAAACCCACCCTGAGGACCAGTGAGGGCCAGCTACCTGAAACATGTAAGACTTGGGCTGAGTGCCTGCAGGAAGGTCTGGAAAGGAAGGAACACATTCCAGGAAGAAGAGGTCCCGTGAGCAAAGCACTGACATGATAATCTCCTGTGGAACAGAATGGACACAGAAAGCTGCAGCAGAGGGTTTACGTCAGTGCTTCTCAACCTGCCTGATGCTCCCGCCCTTGAATACAGTTCCTGTGGTCGCAACCCACAGGTTGAGAACACTGGTCTACATGAAGATCGTCAGAAGCAACAGTAGAGTTACTGGGGATCAGAGTAAAAAATCATGATGCTGAACCGTATTTGAGAAATGGGACTTTCCAGAAACACATAATTGGCTTTGACATATAAGCACCCATTGTGTAAAGGGCAAAGCGCATATGATGTGTTTCCTATATTACGTTGATAAAGGTGTGGTATAAGCAGAATGGATGGGCAACCAGTTGGTGTTTGTGGAGAACGGAAAGGCAGGTGAGTCTACTAAAAGTAGGAAGAACTCTAAGGAATTTAAACTTTCCATTGAATATCAAATTTGCGACATAGTATCTTATGGTTGCAACATCATCCAGGACATGTTTATTTTAAAGATGAGGACAGTAAGGTTTAGATTGAGTTATGTGACTTGACTGATGTCTCACAGCCAGTTGGAAATAAAGCTTCAATCCAACAACACGACCCCGTCTCAGGTGCCAGGCTCCAAAAATGACACCTCGACATCAAATCCCACATTTTCAGTTTTGACATTATATTTAAAATTGTAGACAGAGATATTTTATCTTAGCAAAAGTTATATGTAAGTATTTAAGTAATATAGAGCTTTATTCTTTTCTCTAGCGTCTGTTTTCCTCATCGTTAACATCAAACTGAAATCAAAGTAACACAAAGAAACTAACGTGTGTTTCTTTCCAAAACTTTCCAGTGAGGAGTAATGCTACTACTTTTTTAAATGGCAAAAAAAAAATGACATTCTTCTTTTTATTTAAAAATTGCCATCAGAGAAAACAGGGCCTAAGTTTGAAATTAACGTTTAGAAATTAGATCTATGCAAGACTACTCTAGCACCAAATGTCCTGTTGCTGTTTGCTTCATTTGGCCAACCCAATTTCAATCTCAGTTTAAAGACTCAAATTTCTGGGTGGTGCCTGTGGCTGAAAGGAGTAGGGTGTTGGCCCCATATATAAGAGGTGGTGGGTTCAAATCCATCCCAGGCAAAAAAAAAAGACTCAAATTTCTACCTATTCTGAAAAAAGCATTGACTCTTTTTTTCCCTTTTATTAAATCATATACATATAGATCATGAATACATTTATGCATTTGTGGGTACAATGTATTGTTTTTTATATAATTTGGAATGCTTACATCAAACTAATTAATACAGCTTTTGCCTCATTAACTTAATTATCGTGTTAAGACATTTATGTTCTATACTTGATAGATTTGACTTGTACCCTTGCAATATGCTCCATAGGTGTTGTCCCACCATTTACCCTCCCTCCATCAAACTCCCCCTTCCCTCCTGTCCCCCTACACTTCTCTCCTTCATCCTGGGCTATAGTTGTGATCTATCTTTCATAAGAAAGTGTGAGTAATTATAAATTGGTTTCACAAAAGTCCTGAATACACTGGATACTTTCTCTTCCATTCTTGAGATACTTTACTAAGAAGAATATGTTCCAGCTCCATCCAAGTAAACATAAAAGAGGTAAAGTCTCCATCTTTTTAAAGGCTGCATAGTATTCCATGGTATACATATACCACAATTTATTAATCCATTCATGGGTTGAGGGGCACTTGGGCTTCTTCCATGAAAAGCACTGGCTCTTAAAAAAAAATCATGTCCATCCACATTAGAAGATTAAAAATAAACTATGAGGGGATGTGCTGCATCAAAGGGACGTTGTGTCACTGCCTATAACCTGAAGTATCCTCTCAATTCTTTTTGCTTTTAGACAGAATCTCACTTTGTCCCCTTTGGTAGAGTGCCCTGGCACTACAACACCTGGCTATTTTTAGAGATGTGGTTTCACTCTGGTTCAGGTTGGTCTCCAACTCCTGAGCTCAAGCAATCCCCCTGCCTCGGCCTCCCAGAGTGCTAGGATTACAGGTGTGAGCCACTGTGCCTGGCCCAAAATGAGATTCAAATTTTCTTAAACTGAGATGACAGATACTTTTCAGTCACATAATTTGGTTAGTCTGACCTCCACACTTCTACTTGGTACCCTTCTGTGTCTACCTTGGCGTCAAAATGACCTTGACCAACCATTAGAGGAGCAACCAATCCTTTCCAGCTGCCTTCCCCTCCTGATGGAGGAGGCCTCTGCGCATGACTAAGTTACAACCGGCTTGTTAAAGGTAGGCATTTAAATTCTCAGAGGTTGACAGTTTCAGCATTACCTTAAAACCAACTAAGGAATCCTTGGGAAGACATTTGTGAATTGTGAATTTGCGCTTTGTATTATTAAGTACTTTTAGCACCTGGGAACAATAAATTATTTTGATGCCTCAAGTGCTTTTCTGAAGCATAATGAAATCATAGGCCCTAGATTTAGCATATGATTATTAGAATAGTTCCAAAGGTAAGCAGCAAATATTCATATTTATAACTTTGGTAAAGTTATCCAACATTCGTTTCTGAGTGTGATAGTTTACTTGAGGTTACCTCTAAGTGAGACTATCTCAGGAATTTGAACATTTACTTAAAGGGAAAACTTGGAGTTCATGCCTAGCAAGAATCTCTGTAATACTGAAATTCACCCTTATTGACAAAGTTCTGTTTGGCAGAGGCCTCACAATGTGAAACACGAAAATACGCTTATGAGGAATCATAAAATTCACACGTGTTTTTTATGTATTTCTAACTGATGTTAAAATTTTCTGAACAGAATTTTACTTTATATCTGAGAAGCTGTTTAATCTTAAAAATGTCTTTGCATTAGCATTCGGATCTTTAATGTTCAATGTTTTATTACTTCCAGTGCCTGTTAGATAATTAATCTTGATATCTATTTGTTGTTTGGAAGAAATGACAGAATTGTAGCAAATGGTGGACATCTCATAAATAAAAGATAGGGGTTATACAAGCTGTAAGGAAATTAGAACTTGATAAAGAAGAAAAGTTTTTTTTCTTAAGAGATAATGGTTTTCAGTTAATTCCAAAGGTCAGGTATAAAAAAAATAGTTCCTCTCCTTAAATATTCATCATTCTGACGTTATTTACTAGAGTCACAGTTCATGAACTGATAGGAAGCCCCATGATCTTGTGTTCTGCTATCATATATTTGATTATTCCTTAATTGTAGCAAAGCAAATATGTGAACAGTGTATATATCAAATTTTGGGCACCAAGCCTTGTCACTTTATGTTTCAATGATTTTCCAGTTCAACCACTGCTAATAAAAACAACATTTATTTTGTTTTATTTGCCAGATATTAGCCTGAAGGTTTTATTATGCGTGTATTATAAAAAATATCAATCATTAAAAGTACAGTGAGTAATAAAGCAAATATGTATAAAACTACTAGTCACTTAAACAAACATTAGCATTTTGCCATACTCTCCTTTTAAAAGAATAAATAAAATGTTATAGATGTGGTTAACATGTACTCTGCCTAGTGCCCTGATACAATTACCCACCTCCTCCCCACCATAGGAACCTACATTCCCAAACTGGAGCTACATTTCCCAAAAGCATTTCCTCCAAATAAAAATCTACTAGCGATTTATGCTACATTAAAATTGATATAAATGGCATCATATTGAAAAATGGTACCATTTTTCCTACATTATATTTTTGAGATTTATCTACATTAACATGTGTAGACTTATTTATTTATTTTGTTTCTATAGCATTTTATTGTATGAGTAAATCACATGTTACTTATCCATTTACCTTTCGGTGGATATTTATGGTTTTCTTTAAAGTTTAGGTTATAAAATATACTTCATTGAACAGTATGTATAAGTGTTTCTTTAGGGTAGACTCCTAAAATGAAATTGCTGGGATTTGGGACATGAATATATGGCACTGTATAGACCTTGCTGAACTGTTTAAAGTGGTTATACCAAGGTAAACCTCCATCAGCAATGCAAGAGTGTTTCTCATAACCTTACGTCCTCTTTGACACTTGCCTTTCTCAGTCCAAACAATTTTTTGCCAACCCGATGCGTATGAAACACTATTATCTGTAGTTTTAATGCGTAAACCTCTGGTGACCAGTAAAACTGAACATCTCTTTAATGCATATGTATCAGCCATCTAAGTCTCTTACATGATCCTTTTGATTCTACTGGGATGTTCATCTTTTTTATATAAAAATGATTTCTAGGAGCTCTTTATATGTTACAGATAATACTATTTTATTAGTTATATAGATTGCAAATAACGACTTCCAGCTTGTGTCTTGTCTTTTTACTTTGCTCATGGAGTTTTTAGACCTGTTAAATTTTTAATGGCAGACTAAATGTTAATGTAATTAAAAGCACCAATATGTTCTTTTATACATAGGTTGGGCACTTTATGTCTTAAATAATCTTTGCACCTCTGGGGCCATAAATTTTTATACCTTTTAATCTGTAAGTTTTAAGGTCACACTTTTCACATTTAGGTTTTTCATCTATCTGGAATCTGCTTTTATGTATAGTAAACATAAATACATTTAATACATAAATAAATACATTTTTTTTTTTGAGACAGAGTCTCACTATGTCGCCATCCATAGGAGTGCCGTGGTGTCACAGCTCACAGAAACCTCAAAGTCTTGGGTTTAAGTGATTCTCTTGCCTCAGCCTTCTAAGTAGCTAGGACTACAGGCACCTACCACAACGCCTGGCTATTTTTTTGCCTGGGCTGGATTCAAACCCGCCAGCTCCGGAATATGCCCCTGGTGCCCTAGCTGCTGAGCTACAGGCTCTGAGCTGGTTAATACATTTTTTTACTTATGTCAATTGCCAAGTTCTCTTTTTCGTGTGTATCTATAGTTTTTTTACTCGTCATTGTTGTTCTATTTGTCTATATATGTTCCAATACCACACTGTTTTAATACTTACAGCTTTGTAACAAGTAGAGCAATGTCTATCCTTTCCTTCTTCAAATTTATTCTAGTTATACTGGATATGTGTATTAATTTGTGGGAAAATTGACATCTCTGTGACATTAAGACTTCCCATTCATGAACATCATATCTCTCTTCATTTATCTAATTATTGAATCCTTCAGTAAAGATTCTTAATTTTATCTTGAGAAATTTTGATATGGATGACAATGTATTCCCAGCATAATGAAATGGAGGTACAGAGAGAGCCTTTCATATAATTATAGTTAAACACCCAATTCTCCTCCTCTAGGGCAGAAGACTTGCTGGCCTTTCCAATAGGTGCCTGTTAATCATCAATTCACCATTTCAAACAAGGAATGTAAAACATAGTTTGTAGTTTGCTATTTCAAAAAGTCTGTACTTATTCTTTCTCCCTCCTATTTTCTGTCTCTCTTATTTAAATTTGTTTTGCCTTTCTTAGATAAAATTAATTATTGGTTCCACTGGCTTCATCCGTACATAAGTAAATAACATGGTCTTAATTAACTGTATATTCTTTGAGTTACTCATTGACATCCTTTCAGGTTTTATAGATCTTTCAGACTCTAAGTTTTATTACTATTGGGACATTTTCAATTGGCTACTACCATTGTAAAAAGGAACTATTCACTGTCTACCTCAGATGGTTCTGAGGAATACATATAAATCCTTAGTGAAGTGTTTTGTGCACATCTGGTCTCTCCAGCTTTCTTTTTCCTTTCTACAGAAATGTAGAAATGATATAGAATGTTAGTTTTCAAGGAGCTCAGGAAATTTCACTCCAAAATGTGACTCTTTGGTATAAAGACTATTTTGATTTAGAATTAAAGATCCTTGAGATCAATAGGGTTTAGAAAGAGCTTTCCCTCTATCTGCATAAAACCAGATAGACTCGTCAAAAAGTACCATTGTCTCCCCTTCCCCTCCCTGGTATCTCAATATATCGCAGGAAAGAAGTTCAAGAATGCAACCATATTTGGCCCAATCCATTTGAAAGATAATACCTGACTGTCAGGTTAATATAATTTCTAAAGAGAATTGTGTATAAGTTAATCTGTTTAGATGATAAACTCTGTCTCCCAAGAATCTATTCATTCTCCCTAGTAACCATTTATTGCCACTGAATAGAATTGCCCATATTCTTCATCTGTTGTGCCTAAGTCGCGGGTCAGCTTGGTTCTTTCACATCTCCCTTCCCCTCTAAAACAAAGACCCCATGCACATAGTGAATGAATTTGTAACTTCTTTCTCTTATTCTGCTTTATTAGGAGTTGATCTTTCCACAAAGCTTCTAGGGGTGAAGGGGAACTTTTCCTTATCACCCACAGTTTAAAATACAAAACAAAATCAGAAAATGTATAGTTATATAAAATACTTTTATGCATAAGTTAAAGGATTTTTTCATGTATAAAATTCATGAGTGGTAGATTGATACATTAGATAAGTCTTTCAAATACAAAAAATAACATTTTAAAACCCCACAGGGTAATATATATTATATACTAGGTAGTATGTTCTGATTTTTTCTTTGTGATATTCTATTACAGGACTCAAAGTAACAAGTGGGCTATAAACTAGATCTAATTTTCTTGTCTCAACATCCTTGCCCAAGGAGAAATTTTGATACCCAACTCAAGTTGTCTGTGAGCATACCACAAAACTGAAAATTTAAATTAGAATGTGTTCCCACTTTTAAAGCATTTGACCCCTTCCGTATTGCTCTACTGTCTTCCTTTGCATAAAATCAGTAAAGAAAAAACATGATGGTCACTAAAGACTTTGTGACGTTACAGGCCACCTTCAGCATGTGTGCATTTGCAATTAAATGCTAGTTCCTTCTCTTTATTCCACAAACACTTCATGGAAGAGAGCAGTCAAGATCAAACTTCTGTTTTGGAAAAAGGTAATTCCATCAGTCAGGAGCATGCTGAATGAATTCAGGGGGGTTGTGAGAGCAATGACATGAGTCATTCTCCAGTAAATTAAATGTTCTGGGGGTACAGCAGGCTTCCTTGTATTCTCGTCCCCTAAATAGCTAAGCTAAACAGTAGCTACTTTAGAATACAATTAAGCAAATCAAATTATTTTCAGGTGTTAGCACTTAAATTCTATTGCTTCCTTTCCCTTGAGAGGAGTGGCAAGAAGGTTGGTGAGAAAAAGAACACATGAAAATAGTTATCTTCCATGGATGTGTTGGTTGAACTAATTTTTCATTTCAAAGAAATACGCCTGACCAGCCTCACTTCTCTACCGTGCATCCAATCAAGGGAGAAAAATATATAATTTACTTTAAAGTAGAACCATTTTTAATAAATGACATTTTTTTTTAGTTGAGCTTCAATAAATTGATGACTTGCCCTAAAAAGAAAAACAAAATTATCTTTTTACATGCAGGGATTAAAGATAAGTATTTCTGAAAATCTCCTAAAAGCTAAGCTTGAAGCAAAAAGATACCTCTATTTTTGAGGAAGTCTATCCTCAACTGGCGGACATATTTTAGTAACATTTCTATCAATGGGGGCTTAAATTTGTGAACTACAGTGCCATAGGCAAATGAGGTTGGCACTAATTACAAACTGAAAAAACCTCGTTCTGTAATGAATTTTATGTTGTTAGCCTGATTTTGTATCCGCTGGCAATCAGAAGCAGGGTGATCTGTTTCTCCACTATTCCAATAATAAATAACAGCCTTTGACAAATATCTCATCTCTCCTCTGCAAACAATGGAAATCTCATACAGGTAAGTTGGGGGGCAATGATTAGAAGTTTAGTTGCCTGCTGTAGCTTCTGGACAAATGGCGCACTTAGACTACTTCTCAAAGTGTGGTAGATGAAATTAGCCCTCTGAGAGAAAGCTGGCCGGAAAATCTCTTGAATGCAATGTACAAGTCAGTTCATGCCAAAGCCTGCATTGAGAAAGGGTGGAGAAGGTGTCACTTGAAGGTCAAAAATAACCATTTCTTTTGGTCAAAATAAATTACATTTTTAGGTGAGAGAGTTCCACAAATATGTCAGGCTGTTCTGGTTTTTCAAAAATTATTTGAATTTTTGAAAGAATTTTTTTCTGAAAAAATGTTCTACTAAAGAAAAGTTATGAGAGAAGAAAAATTAAAACCCTGAAGGGAGAATAGCAATAATTTTACCCAGCAATGTGACCTGATGTTTCCTACAGTTAACAGTACTTCTTTCCAAAATGTTGTACATATTGGGGATACAGTTGTTACTTCCACAACTATCAATTTCCAGCTGGCAAACTTCCCTGAAGTCACATTACTTAGGATAAACCTATATACTGGCTTCAAGAGACATCATGACAGATAATCCCAAATATTTTTTTATCACCTCATTAAAAACTGAAGTTCTTTATACCATTTTAATAATACTTTGCATTTAGAAGAATTTTCACATTTATAAGGCCCTGATCGTGTATATTCTGTGATGCAATTCTCAGTGCTTTCAAAATAAAACGCTAACAACAGAGCAATGGAAAATAGTCATAGTGGGTTTTCTCTATCAACAAACAACACAACTGATTGTGTTGCATTTATCATAAGCAAGTGCTGAGCTAGACTCCGGCCAAGGGATGGGAGAATCAACTCGCATCCTATCCTCGAGGAGAGGTGTCAAGAGGGGAGATATGTGTGTGCGTGTCTTTGGGAACCAGGGAAGCTTTACAGGAAAGGGGACAGAATTGTACAAACAGATGATGTTGCTCAACTATTTTTTCTCTCTCCCCCACTTGCCTTTGTCAAATGGTTTTTATAACCTATACCAGGAAGGTTTTTTATAGATTCTCCCATTCTGCTTACGCTCAAGGAGATAGAAACTCATAAATAAAGGGCATGAAAGGATTTCCACTTTTCTGGCTGTTAATACAAGCAGCAACTCATGTTTGCACTCTTCCCCTAGACAAATACAGAGATGGTGGTGATTCACCTTTTAATGTCTACTGAGACAATAAATTTACACTTTTAAAGTTTTTTACCTTGGGCCAAAGGAAGTCCTCAGATACACACCTTTCATAAAAATTATTAAAATTTTTACAAAATTATTAGGAACCCAAATTAACTTCTGGCATTTACAATGATTTTATCTTTTCTTTTCCCTCTCATTTTCTTGTAAAACCTCGACTATGATTACTTGTGTGGGTAGATAATTCCTCTTTCAGGTTAAATGCTTCCCTCCTATTTAATCGCTATGACCTCCGCACACTTGGGGAAATTTGGCAACATGTACAGTTTTCATTTTGATGGAATACAAGGTAATAATAATGTTTGTGACTATCTCCTTGCTCATCAAGTGACAAAAATTGTGTTTACTACAACTACCATGATAATTCCATTATGTTCATAATTAGTTCATAGGCTTCAATTTCCTTTCTGGTGAAAATAATGTAATAATTAGACCAACTTAAGATGTTTTCACGTAGTATCTACAGCAGCACTTGCCAGGACTTTCCAATCAACCAAATCCAATATGAGCGAACATATGTGGGTATTTCAGATTTAGCATAATATGAAAAGGGACAAAATTAATTTAACATAATTGTAAGATACAGTTCATAGAAAGGAGTGAAAAACCGCAACATGCATGTTCATAATAGATCACAAAGAAACCTTTGAGTAAACAAGAAATGTTTAAAAGATAGGCTCTGAATTTTCAAAGCTTACTGAGAAAAAAGAAGTATTATAAACGAACCATATGAAAAATACTATGGTACCCTCAGGAAATGTCACCACCATTCATGCCCATGCTGGGGCACAAGCTTTAGGAAGGGTGTGAATGCCCATTACAGAGATGTCAATGACAGGTCAATAAGAGGAGGCCTGTGAATGACTCTAGAGGGAGCCAGTTTAAAGTATGCGAAAGAGTACATGAGATAAATAAGCAAAAATGCCCTCTGAAGAGATGGCAGCAAGGAGGCAGGAGAGAGAGGGTAGAAGCAAAGCCACCGTGTGTCTTCTCCTAAGGCATTCTTTTCTGTTATCCTACCATTTTATAGTTGGACGAGAAACCCACTGGCTGTGCACACTGTATCCTCTGCCTACAACACAAGTACCTCTGAGTTCAAGGTCATCACCATGCACAGCCACATTTAGAACTTTCAGAAGTTGTTCCTCCACTTCTCACAACGAGGTACAAATTACAAACCCCATTTAGATTTGCAAGTAGAGAGGGGCACCTATGCCGACATCTCCAGTCAACTGTACTATTGTTTTTGTTTCAGAGTTCATTTTCTAGATTTTTTTTTCCTCCAAACCACTACGAGAGAAACACACTTACATAAAATAAATATGACTAACACTTTGAAGTAAAAATATCCACAAAAAAGCCTGGATTGGAAGATGGTGGAATTTCCATTGACCCGTAAAACAATCTGGGTTTTACATATAAATCTCCTTCCTTCACTCATTTAAATTATTACCATTTCCTGTTTAGATTCCCTGGCAAAACATCAATTATTTTAAAGTGAATCCTCAAAACCTGCTGCCCCAAACAAACTCTAATGCTCAAGTAAAATGTTTAAAACTTGCCAGACCCAGGGAAAGTCAGAAAGGTGCCCTGTACCTCATCTGTCCAGTGCCCTATCACCTTGCTTCCCCCTCCTCTCAGAGAGATGTGAAAATACCATCCGAACATATAGCTTTGCTAAAAACCATGACAAGTCAGAAATAGCCTTTGAATTCCTGTGTTTCTATGAATAAACAGAAGAAGAGACACTGTACCGAGTCTTCAGGTTTGTGACTATTCAAGAGGTCAGACAGGAAATCTTCATGAAGGCTCTCTCTTCGAATCAGTGTAAACTCCCGCAGGAAAACAGCTCCTTGGCTTTGGTCTCCACATACCTAGAGAGATAAGGTGGCTGAATTAAGCCTTCAGACAGAGCCTGGTCAGAGGGAGCGCTAAGGGATTAGTTACAGAAATCTATTGGATTCTTTTCAAGTGTGATTAAAGCAATCAAAAACAATGCATGCAACATATTAATGCAAGAACCACTAGAACATTCTCTCCTAGAGCCAGGAAAGTCCCCTGCTTCATTGGTGCCACTTAGTTGGATATATGATGTTGAAATTCAGTGGCTGTAGGTTATCTTTGTGGCCAGGTCCAGTGTGGCTGGGCTCCTAGACTTATTCCACTGGGTTATGCATGTGTCTGTACCACATAGGGGTCTTGGTCCCACAGGGATCTATCCTTGCTCCAATATATCTGAGCACCTGCATGGGTTCTGATGTCCTATTTCATATCTGCTGGATAAGGAAGACCTGACCTGAGCCCAGAACTGACTCCTGAGCTCTTTAAGTGCTTTAGAACCAGATGCACTTTAGCTGCTCTGGAAGCAGGTACTGGAGAACTTTTATCTGGAGCTTATCACATTCCAAGTTCTTTACACAGGTTATCTTCTGTCAGCCCCAAGAGATGTCTGTTATCAGCCACACTTTACAAATTAGGAAAGAGAGGCCACAAAGGGCTTCAGGAATTTGCCAAGATAAGAAGTGTTGAAATCAACATTCAAATACAAGTCTAACTCTAAAACCTTCATCTTTTCATTATATCCTTTTGGAACTGAGCTACTCAAGCCTTCTCTTGTCAAGGACAAATTGTTCACCAACTTCCATAAGTTCAAGGAGTAGTCTGTTCACCCAGGGCTCCCACTACCTCTTTGAGCCTCAGTTTACTCATAGTAAACTGGAATATCAACTTTATTGAGTTGTTGAAAAGACAGGAGATAATATATGCAAAGTGCTGCTTAGTGCAGTGCCTTGCATACAGCCAGCTTTCAGTAAATGACAGTCATTATTTTCATCAAAAGCATTTTCTGCTCAAGGAACAAGTAAAAATCTAAGGTTTTAAAATACATAAAGTTCTTTACCCTTATTTATAATATTTATAATGGACATACATATATCCATCATATTGTCGTAACTTTTCAACTCATACATTTTTAATTTAATATTTTTATAGTATTGATAAAACCAATAATGAATACAGAGATGACCCTATTAAATTATATCTCCTTGACATGATAATTTAGTCATTTTGAACTTAAGTCTTTTGGAAAGGAGCATAACCTTTTGTAATTTTTGTGCCATGGCCTCTGTTGTTACATAGGACAGTCAGTTTCATGTTAGCAGACAGACTCTTGGCCTCCAGATCCCACACCCACACATGGTGGCACACATGTGAATACCTAGCTTTACTTGGCAAGAAAAGAACTTTGCAGATGTAATAAGGTAATTAAGGTTACTATTTAGTTTACTTCAAGATAGGGTAAACGTTCTGGATTGTCCAGACGGGCCAATGTTAGCACATGAGTACTATGAAGATGCAGGAAGGAAGCTGGTTCTGCCAACAACCAGTGACCCTGCCCTGGATGAGATCTGCATCTTGGCCAGTACCTTGATTTTAGCCTAGCGAGGCTCTGAGCAGAGAACCGAGTCATGCCTTGCCAGACATCTGACATATAGAAATTGGCAATACTTATGTGGTGTTTCAAGCCTCAAAATTTGTAGTAATTTGTCAGGGTGGGAACGGAAACGAATACAACCATTGAGAGATAGGGCACGATGAGAGATGAACCTGTTTCTTGCATATGTTAAGTTGCATAAGAACTAACAGATACCAAACAAGCAGAGGTAGAGTTTGCAAAAACTGATTCTTGGAAACGTACTCTTCTAGCTCACCTAAACTATTCCTGCTATATTTAAGATTAATTTTCTCTTAGCTCTTTCCTCATCAGGGTTGACTGTTCCTTGAGTCTGTAGTGAAATACACTTTGAAACCTCTCTTGACCATGAAATTTTCCTGGTCATAAATCCTCACTTCCTGCTGAGTATGTTCCAGATTCATGGGCTTGTTGTTCAGAACCACTCACAGCTCTTCAAGTTCAATTTCTAGAGAAGGAATAGCTGCCCTTGTGCAACTCACCTTTTGAGAAAGATCAAGAAGTAAGTTTAAAGTGATCTAGAGTTGATGTATTTTAACTCTGATGTTTTCAAAAGGACCAGTGTATGCTGGTTACTACTAAATCTCACATTTTAATACAGGGTGGGAGAGGAGCCAAGATGGCGATCTGTAGCCAGCTTTCCACAGAGGTTCCCGTCCAGAAGGAGAGTTAAAGGACAGAAACTCAGCAAGAAAGCTGATGGTTTGGATCTGAGCCAAAAGAAAAGGTCAAAGAGCGCACATCAACCCTGCTAGGGCGACCTGAGACCCTGAGGACACAAACAAAAAGGTACAGAGCACAACAGCAAGTGGACGGGAGTCCCCTCCCCCATGAGATCAGCTCGCAGCATACTCCATAACTCCATACAAACAAGCAAGCAGAGTTCTGATGTCCTCCCACTCTACCCCACAGGATAGACCCTCTAAAAACCAGACCTCCTTCCCCTAATAGGGTGCCACGGCGCTCTCCAGACAGGCATAAAACTGTATATACTCTCCACCTGCAAGTCAGTGTTCCTGGTGTTCCCCTCCACTCTCACCCTGAGGTCTGAAGGCCTGTTCCCCCACAGAGTCCAGATTCTTGGAGATTTTCTCGAGGGGTGTGGACGAGCACAAACTTGCTGAACTGTGCTGGTTTTCAGCTCGGAGTGTTTTGGGGAGAGAGCCATGAGGATACTTGGCTGGTGGTGGGAAGGTCTCCTGAGGCACGAAACAGCAACCAGCTCCAGGAACAATAGCTGGAGAGCTGCACCCCTGGGGATGTTTTGAGGAGACACTCCCAGTCTTCTGGGCGTTTTCTCCGGTGCTGGTGCCGGCAGAGTGGACAGGGAACCAAGACACATAAAGGAATTGCCTGAGGTGGTACCGGCTGGGACACAAAGCAGGGATTAGAATACTCACAGAGAGGCTGCTTTGCTTAACCTGGCCCTCAGGGGATGAAAGCTGAGACAAAGGGCTGGAACTCACAGACTGAGTAAAAC
>CAUYON010079819.1:0-33572 GCA_963573935.1 Arctocebus calabarensis
TGAATGAATGTATCAATGAATGGACACAGTCCACTCATGGAATTGAGGCCTAGGAAATTCACATGAAATTGACCTAGGCATAGGAAATGGGGGTTCCACATTTAGTCCTAAGTGTAAAGTGAAGGAGACACCAAGGCACAAGTGTCTCCTCGGCAGTTGTCTGGCCTTTTTGGCTATTGGAGCCTCCTGTGGGGGTTGGAGGTCCCCCTCCTTGCCTGTCATCCAGCCCGCTGGTTCTTCAGCTGGCTGCCGCAGCACAGACACGGTCAAGGCAGAGACATCAGGTCCGCCAGCTCTGCTGAGCTGGCTAGGGCACCAAATGTCCTGCATCAGTTCTCCATCTCCAAGTAGAATCTCTAACTGCTGTTAGGGAAAAAGGGCAAAGACTCCATCTAACTGCTTCCTGTTGAATCAGGCGATGATAGAAGGGCGCAGTTAGGGTTTCTCCGGAGGGAGAGTGATAAGAGGTTCATGGACTGGAACCACCTTTATTGCATGTGGCTTGATGACATTTCTGGAAAACATAAATCTGATTAGTATAATCAGTAATAGGCAAAGGTAGAACAGCATCAGGTCAGAAGCACTTATTCAGTGATGCTAAAAGAAACCATATTAGGATTTTTCTTGCTGTTTCCTAAATAATAACTTCAAACTTCCTTTTGGCTCACAAATGTAGGTGGTCTGTGGTTGACTGTCTTCATTGCCTGCCTCCGTAGAAGATGGAGGGTTCCAGGACTTTACTTGTGAATGATGTATGCAGGAATCGACTCCTATAACTTTAACAGCTGTAGAAGAAGACAAGATAACAGGAAAGGGGTCTTCCCAAGTTGGGGTTAGGGAAGGTGAATTAGAGGGAAGAGTTTTGATCATGACTAGATCTCCAGAAGGGAAAAGTTCCTGTTTTAGTTAGTATGGCCCTCCCCAAAAGGGGAGCAGGACTTTCAGGCATGATTAGGGAGGCATGAGAGAACAGCAAGTCATCCCAATTGCAGCTTAAAGACTGAGAGAAAAATTTGGTACCCGGCTTTCCAGAAACCCCCTGTATAGTTATGGATTTGGGAGATAAAAGACCAGGGTTAGAGAAGAGTACAGAAAACGTTGCTCCAGTGTCCGAAAGAAATTTTCTCTCCTGGCGCTCCACTATAAGGCAGACCTGGGGCTCTTGAGGGGTGATGACACAAGCTGAAGCCATGAGAATTTGCCCCAGGCACCCTCAGTCCAGTTTGGGCTCTGATGGGGTCACTGTCCCAGGAGGCCTTCACCTCTGGGGGCAGACCAATCTTTTTATTTTTTATTTCAAAATATTATGGGGTACAAATGCTTTTTGGTATCAATTTTGTTATGCTTGCATCAGAGTTTAAATGCACTCATTACCAGACAGTACTGATTGTACTGTTAGGTATGTTTTCACCTATCTCCTCTTCTCCCCTCTCCCCTGCTTGATTTCTAGAGTTTTTACTTCCCTCTGTGCACATGTGGGCTCATTGGTTAGCTTCACTTTAATATCCAGTACATGTGCTGTTTGTTTTTCTATTCTTTAGATATTTCACTTAGGATAATCATCACCAGTTCTATCAAATTTTTTGCAAAAGGCCTTAATTCATCCTTCTTCAAGGCTGAGTAGTATGTGTATTCCACAGCATATCTATACCACATTTTGTTAATCTACTCATGAATGGATGGACACTTGGGCTGATTCCACAACTTCACAATTATAAATTGTACTGCAATAAATACAGGTACAGGTATCTTTTTAACAGGATGACTTCTTTTCCTTTGGATAAATACCAAGTAGGGAGATAGCTGCATTGAATGGTAGGTCTACTTTTAGTTCTTTGAGGATTCTCCATACTGTTTTCCACAGAAATAGTACTTATTTTCAGGCCCACCAGTGTAGAAGTATTCTTTTCTCTCTATATCCATGTCAGAATCTATTGTTTTTGGTCTTTTTAATAAAAACCATTCTAATTGTGTTAAGGTCATAGGTCATTATGATTTTAATTTTCATTTCACTGATGATGTTGATCATTTTTTCAAATGTTTATTGGTCATTTTCCTTTCTTCTTTAAACCCATTTTCATTTACATTGATGTTCCTCTAGCATTAACATCCTTTTTCTCCCTAGCTGTTTTCAAGATTGTATTTTTGTCTTTATTTTTCAGATCTTTAATTATAATGTGTTTTATTGTGTATTTTTGTGGGGGGCATTTATTCTATTTAGGTTTCACTTAACTTCTGGAATGTATGTTTTTGTCTTTTACCAAAATTGGAAGATTTTTACACATTATTTCTTTCAAATCTTTCAGCCACACACTTTTCTCTTTCTTTAACTCCAAAACAAATGTTAGACCTTTTATTATATTCTCATTGCTCCCTATAAATCTGTTCATTGTTCTTACCTTACTTTTTTTTCATTTTTATTCAGATTGAACACATGCTGCTGATCTAGTCTCAAATTCATTGATTCTATTTTTGTTGCCAGGTTGTCTTTGATGTAGTCCAATGAATTTTTAATTGTCATTGCATTTTTTCAGTTTTTAATTACCATTTGGTTGATTTTCAAAAGTTGTGTTTCTTTGCTAATGTTTTCCATTTTTCGCTTGTGTCAAATACATTCATAATTATATATATACTGAATGACTTTAAGACTGTTGCTTTAAAATCTTTGTGAGATAGTTTCAATATCTGTTTCATCTAGGTATTGCTGTCAGTTGGTTGACTTCTGTCATGTAAGTTGTGACATTCTCGGATCTTGATATGACAAAAATTTTTCTGTTGTCTCTTGCACATTTTGAATATTATGTTAGGAAACTTTAAGTCCTATGTAAGTCTCTTATTTTAACAGGCAGTCGCCCAGTTGAGGTTTACCATGTGTGTTCTGGCACTTTCTGCTGAGAAGAGATTCAGGTCCAATACCACCAGTAGGTGTGAAGAGGGGGCCTGGTTGAACTCACTTGGGTTTTGCTGTTGCTGCTGCTGTAGGTAGATCAGGCCACCATTGTTGGTTGGCAAGTGGTGAGAGATGGGTTTTCCTAACTAGGATCTATTAGTAGTCCTGCTGCAATCAGACTGGCTTGCTGTGGCCAGCATCTGTGAGGCAGGGATAAATGGCCTTGGAAAGCCAAGTTTTTATCCTTCACAACTCACTTCCTCTGGAAAGACTGAAATCATCTAGGAAAATTAGTTACTACAACCTTTATGACTTTATACCATTTTTCCAAACATTTGATATGACATTTTATGTGAGCTATTCCTGTATATGCACGTCTTCCTGAAGAAAATATAGCAGGTAGCTAATAGATGCTGTGTGAATGAATAGCTCTTGTCATATTAATTGCAGTAGTCTTCTACTCCTTTGCTCTCCTTGAGAGTTTTGTTCTACCCCTGCCAACGGTATTATGCGGTAAGTTGAAATAGCTTTCCAACCACTTGAAAAGTGCTGCAAAAATACAGAACTATTTTAAGCCAGGATGTCTGTTTTAAAGCCTAATATTAAACTGTCTACAGTCTAATTTCCTAATTTGTGAAAAAAGGGCAATAATAGAGCCCTTCTTTTCAAAGGGCCAAATTAATATTTTAGAAACCTTAAGGGCCTAATATAAAAGCTTCTATATAAATTCTAAATATATGGTTGTGCTTTCTTTTCTATTTATTTTCTGCTGTGGGAAAATTCTGAATGGAATAAATTACCCTTGTTAGACATACAGAAATGTATTTATCATATTTTTTCTTGACATCAATATGATAAATCAGAAGAATTTAGTTTTTATAAAAATAATTCACAAGTCTCTCCATGTTATATTTGTATAACTAAAGAATTTTAAACAGCATTTTCTTATTTGGAGATTGCTAATGTAGCCCTACTTAAAATTGTAGAGCCGTAGTGACAAACTCTAACACAGTACATATTATATGAACTACTAATGTGAATTTTAAAAATTAGAGTGAACTAGATGCCCATTAAAGTGCCCTTTTTTGAGCTTATGTACTATTTTATTTATTTATCTCCTTTGTCATTTCTAATACTCCTCTAAAGTGATTTATATTACCAGCTATTATTTCCTTCAGAATTCTTCAAACAAAATTCTCTACAGAAAGTAGGGAATTACTCTGCATCAAATCCACCATACATTTTCTCTTTTCATTGTAATAATTGAGAAAATGTAAAGGATTGAGATGAAGCATCTAAAAAAATTATCGTTTTAAGAAAATTAAATTAGGGATATCATTCTAAATTTTCCCATTACAGTACAACAAGAGTGATGCTCTGAATTAATTCTAGGACCCCACTCTGGGTTACTTAAAAAATGTACTATCAAGGAAAGGATATCCTTCCCTTATTCAAACAGAAGAGGTTGCATTTAAATCATCTATTTGTGTCCTTTTCCAGCTAGTGTTGGCCCTGAAACATGCTTCACCATGAGACACCAAATGCCCCCGGGTAATGAGAAACTGAGTTTTTCATGCCATTGCTTTCAAAACCTACAAGCTAAGGCCCTTGACCTGCTTATTACCCCAGGAGACCAAGTTACTTCAAGCCTAACTATATAAGTTCTCCCCTGGAACTTAAACCCTCTGATTTTCTATTGAATCACTTGTGCCTTTGGCATAATGATGATAGTTTGCATGGTTTTTCGTGGTAATTCTTTCTTCAACAAATACTGTTTCCTTATCAGATTAGGCAACATTATGTCATTCTCTCCAATCCCTGGAGTATAAGAGATGGCAGCTACGTAACACCTCTATGCGTAGTTTTCTCATATTTCTCATAGTGTCTTTTTTTCACACCACAAAACAAAACCTTTTCCTCCGTACTAACCTATGGAGGAAAAAGTTATTTTTTTCACTTTAACATATCATGCTGAATGAATAAATGAAGAAATGGCTGTATTTTCATGTCATTATACCTCCTTTAATAGAATTTTTCCTTGAGGTATCAGTAAGCTCAAATCAATTAATCAAATTAATTGTAACAGATTTAACACTATAAAGACACTATTAGCATTCTGGCTAATTTTTTTCACAGATATATTGACACATTGTTCTTAAACCCCAAGCAGGAATATAAATATCCTTCAGAGAGAGTATTTGTTTTATATAACTCTTATCTATATTCATCTGGTTAAAATATTTACATGCTAGTTAAAACTTAGGAAGTATATATGGGAGAATTTTTATTATTATAAACTCAATATTCAATGATACCACTGTAAAATTTTGCTTATCATTTCAGTATTTTAATATAGGTTACAGTTTATTGATAAATATAATGTGTTATATACAAATATGCATGTATGTGTGTGTGCTATGTTTCTAGTCGTTTATTTTTTCTTTTATTTCTTTGTACTGCTTTGAAACATATATTCTATTTCTATTCTTTAAGTAGTAATCCTTACAAATTTACCCAAAATACAGGAGTTCTCCTTATCCCTCTTTTTTGGTTGAATGTGGTCAACTGTAATCCAGAAATAGGTAAGTACAGTACCAGATATTTTGAGGGAAAGAATGGTCACTTTTGCATAACTTTTGTGACAGTTTAAAGTTATTATTATTGTTAATCTTTCACTTTGCCTAACTTATAAATTAAATTGTATTGTAAATATGTGTATAAGGAAAAATTATGGTACACACATAGGGTTTGGTACTATATGCTGTTTCAAGAATCCCCCGAGGGGATAAGGGGGGTATTGAACCTCTAATTGGACTCCATCTTACCTACCTGCCATAAGTACCACCCCACCATCATCACCATCATTATCATTGTATGGAACTATCTGTAATTTTATTTGCTCTGTATTCTTTCTGCATTTCAGATTATGCCCTAGGACCTCTCTCCTTTCTCCTAAAGTCCATCCTCTATATGTTCTCTAGACTATGTTTCATGGTGGTAAACTTTGATAGTTTGTGTCCATTTTTAAATATTTCTCTTTCTCTTCCAATTCTTGAAAGACACAGTTTTTCTACATGTAAGGTTTGGCACAGTGACTCACACCTATAATCCTAGCACTCTGCGAGGCTGAGGCTGGAGGATTGCTTGAGGTCAGGAGTTTAAGACCAGCCTGAATAAGAACAAGACCTTTTTTCTACTAAAAACAGAAAGATTAGCTGGGTATTATGGCAGGTAACTGTAGTTTCAGTTACTTGGGAAGCTGGGAAAGGAGGATCACTTGAGCACAGGAGTTTGAGATTGCAGTGAGCAAGACTGAGGCATGGCACTCTAGCCTGTGTGACAGAGCTAAACCCTATCTCCAAAACAAAACAAAACACATTCTGAATTTAAAGTTATTCTCTGTCAATATGTTGAAGAAATTATCTTATAGTAGACTGCATGTCATTTTGCAGTTGAGACATATACTTGTCTTTTCTGTTATATTTTTGTGGTTTGGGGGAGGTCGAAAAGGGGGAGAGTAGGGTAGGAAAGGGCTATTAATCTGTCATTTTCATGATTTCTTTTTTGTTCTTTGAGATTGAGAAAGATCACTCTGTCACCCTGGGTAGAGTGCCATGGCGTCACAGCTCACTAACCTCAAACTCTTGGGCTCAAGAAATTCTCTTGCCTCAACTTCCTGAATAGCTGGGACTACAGGAGCCTGCCTCAATGCCAAGCTAATTTTACAGACAGTGTCTCACTCTTGCTCAGACTGGTCTCCAACCTGTGAGCTCAGGCAATTCAGCCATCTCAGCCTCCCAGGGTACTAGGATTGCAGGTGGGAGCCACCATACCTGGCCCTCCATGATTTCTTTTTGAACATTTTTTTGTACTTGGTGTGCTCTCATAGTGTGTCTAGATATAAGTTGGTTTTAATCATCTAGTTTACACTACTGTAGATTCCAGTTTTTTATTTGTTTATAAAGTTTCCCATTTTAATTTCTTATAATATTATACAGTAAATAATATTAACTTAATAATAATTATATGTTACAGTAATGTAAACTAAATACATATTTAGTATTCACATATGTTTTCCAAATGATGTATCATAGTCATTATAAGAAAATGTGTAAAATGTAAATTGATAAATATTTGACTCATAATGCCACAGAAAAATGAAGACATGAATTCTTATCTGTCTTTATTAGGAGTTGTAATTCTTTTTATGCTAAAATATTTCTAATGTAGTTCTAAATATTTACATAATGATTTATCTCTATTTTTTCTTAGTAATATTCCTATGCTTTCATATATTTCTGACCAAAGTCCTTAAGAAAAAAAAAGATGGAGCAAAACCAGAACAAACTATATTTTTTATTGTTCCATAAGATTTATAATTTTTATTATATTGACTGTTTTACTGATTTATCTTTTTAAAACAAACTAAGTATGTTAATTATAGTTTATATCACTTAAAATCATATTATTCATATGCTACATCTGTGTTATGTAGACAATGGAACAACTAATTAGTGTGCTGTACAACTTTGTTTATATTAATATTTTCAGTGAGACTAGGCTTTTGAGAATCTAGAGTTATTTTCCACACTAAAGACAAAGTAAGAAATAGTTATGAAAAAGAGAAAATAAATATACTCTAAAATTATCCAAAGGATTCATAAATAATTACCATGAAATAATTGTATTTCAATTCTTCCTTTGAAGATTCAAGATATATTTATTCTGTCTCTCTTCCCCCCTTTTGTTCATATGAAAAGAAAATAGCATGATTATTTACAACACCATAAAATATCTTCAAAATAAAATGTTTAACTAAATACATTTTTCTAAGGGTTGGAAACCAAACAAAGTTAACATGAAAATAGATTAAGCAGAAGTATTCTTGTCTGTATTGCTAATAAAAGATTTTGAAAAACAGAAAAAGTATTAAGCTTTGAACTTGGACTCCCCGTTCCTCAAACCCTGGTGACCTGGTTCAATTACTCAGCTGAGCTATAAAGGTCAACCCAGACACAGCAAGAATCAAAAGCAAAAATGGGTGGAAACTGAAAACAAAATTAGAGCAGCATAGGAAGTGTGAAGAGAAAGTAAAAATAATCTAAACAAATTTCAGTGTAACAAAGAGAAATTTTATTTGAGAATAAAGAGAAAGCTGAGAGGACATCAAAAGAGAATTGGATCCTGGGTCCCTCTCATGAAGGAGAAGAGGTGAGAGAGATGGAGATTCAATGGCAGTGCAGAGGTGTAAATACCCCTTTTCTCTCTGTTTGAAATTGGTTGTCATTCTTTTACTGGCCTCTCTGTGCCTCCAGGAAATATTGCCCTTTTCTATTGGCCACTGATTATTGTCTCTTTCTATTGGTCATTGGTTATCTAGCTTACCTCATACCCACATTCTTTCTCCTCTTTTTGGACAGAGTTGCTGGGTGGTGAATGTTCCCTCCAGTCTTTGTTCAGAAGGCAAGGCTTTCCTCCCATTCCATCTGAAGCCTCTTTCTTAAAGTGTCCCTTCTCGGAGCTAATAACACAGAATGGAAAAACTTGTTTATAGACTGCAGACAAATTCTATTTCTATTAACTTCTAAATATAGTAAATATTTCTCCTCTTTTTAAATATTATATATATTTTAGGAAAATCAAAATCAAACAAATAAATACCCTTAATATTATTTTAAAATATTCAGATTGGGAGAAATTGATTTTTTTGTGTTGGTTCTGTACAGATAAGACAAACATCTGCTTTACCTTATCTAATTAAGACTGAAGTCCTGCAAAAGAAAACAATTACTACAAGGAATCTGATAATCTCAAGAAAGAATGGCACTTTTTAAATAATTTTCAATTCAAATTGACTCCCTAATTCACTAAACAGAAATCTGTTATAGCATATTTTATTATTATTGTATATAACGTTGTCAGGGGTTAAGGCAGCTGCCTATGTCTTAAAATGTGGTGTTTCAGGCAGCTCTTTGCATCCTTGGTTCTTGGTGTTCTTATGGTAGAAAAATAACCAGACCCACCAAGCAAGGCAAAAGTGAAACAAAGTTTACTTTAGAAGAGAAAGCTAGCTTTACAGAGTAAGAGCAAGATATATGTTTCTAAAGCAAGATAAGTTCACCAGGGATAGCAAACAGTCTTCACATTACCAAAGTGGCAAAGCAGTAAAGAGGCCTGGATGATGGCCAGCGCTTCTGTTTGAGTGTCTGGATCAGGCCTACCTCGTGGTTCAGAGGTCACCTTGGAACCAGAGTCTTAATGCAGATCTCCCATCAGTCCATGCCCATTGGGAGTGTGGACTGCAATGTCCATGTAAGCTAATGACATGAAACTTAGTCTTCAGGCTGTTCAAGGCCACCTTCAAAACTTTACTGTGCTTGTTGCTTGGCCTAGGAGCTAGGCTAGAGTCTTCTACATCCTTTTGCAGTTGGCACCACAGGTTCTGTTGGAGGTTGATAGGGTGTTCCCTCTTCTTCAGGTGTGAGTGATCACTCCAGATAGGATTAAAGTGAGATTACTGGACAAAGAGGACCTGGCCTCCTGTCACTGTCACTGTCTCCAATATGCAGAGACGGAATAGGTTCACCAAATGTATTTGTCTGAAGGCCAGCAGTTCTGGAGAACAATGTGAGTAGCCTCTCTAAAAGTGTTCTGTTCTTCCATTTCTAGAACCATAGTTTTATACATGAAAGTTCAAAGCAAAAATCACATTATCCTTATCTTAACAATAATTAGCCCTTACCTTAATGGCAATAATCGGCATAACTCATGACCTATAATAGACAATAATCAGCATAGTCCATGACCCAAAACAACGTTCCTAATTCAAAAGTTAATCTCCTAAATCAATAGCCCTAAGCTACTCAAGATACACATTTTTAGATAACAGCTAAATTTACAAAATGAGAAGAATGGGAGAGAGGAGGGGAAGGTCATACAGGATCTAAACTGGCGAGACCAGGTGTGTCTTCTCAGCCCCAGCCTGACCGACTCCATCTTATTCTCACTCCAAACACTCTCAACCAGGGCCTAGGGTTCCTGCCCTTGTCCTATTTTTTCCCCGGGAGAGCCAGATTTCTAGCTATCTACCTAACAACAATATCTATCATTTTCCAAGTTGTGTTCAAATGTATATATTGTATAGGTTGACTACAGAAAAAAAAATATTGAATTAGAACACATTTAATTTGAAATTTTCAATCAGATAGTTTATACACAATTGAATATAAAGTCAGTGGATTATAATTATACACAAAATGTTTAAAGAATGAATAGAAAAATTAAAATCTCACAAATCTAATATTAGATTTATACATTTGGGGTGCCTCTTTATAAGCTAAAAATTGATTTTTCATAATGATTGATGGATTTGAACACTTAGTTTATTGTGAGCATTCTCTATCACTTTTTATAGTTTATTTATTTATTTGCTTTAAGTTTAGGGAAAAAAAAATCATTATCCAACCCAAACCACCAAAAGCTAAAGAAGTAAAGAATACTCTGAGAACATAAAATAGCTGTTTGTTTTCCTCACTCTTTCCCTAATTGTATATAACAACTTTAATTTCCTTCTGAAACCAGGAACATGCACTATTCCACGGAACTGTAGGTTTGAGTCTTTATTTCTTTCCCTTCTCATATTATGTTTTGAGGTTGGGGTCCATCATAAATATTAGTATTATCATCTGGATTCCATTAAATGTAATGGATATGCAGTTTTGGAAAATAACCTACTTTTTTGCCTATTAGTAAATAATGTTGATTCTTCTTTATACAAATCACTAAAATTCTATGACACCCAGTAAAACAAAGGTCTTTAAAAGCTTGCCTCGCATTGTGTATAAAATTTTACTTTCATACTTTAATTCAGTCTGATTATTTTCATTGTTTTTTACCATAATAGCTATGAGATTACCTAGTGACATAAAATATTTTAAACATCCATAATTAAAACCAAGGGGGAAAAAGACAATAAAACTTCAAAACTAGTTTAAAGCTTTGCAGTAATATTTTACTGCCAAAGAAAGCAGATAAGACTTTCACACTGTGCTGAAAACTGCAGGTAATTAATTCCCATGGTAGAAAAGTGGAGGAAAAGCACATTCCATATTCTCGGGGCAGAGGGTAAAAGGAATTTGCAGTAGATCCTGTTAGGTTTCAGCATTAACCTGCAAGGAACACACAGAGCAGACTGAGTGGGGGGGTGTTTCTCTGAAAGTATAAATGATTTAATTGAAATGTTTCTGGCAGATAATCATTGGCAACAAAAGACAAAGCTCTAAGTAAGGATTTAGCACCGAGCCGGAATTCTTTACTCAGTTCCCTTTTAGCCAAAGCATTGGCTTTCCTAGTAGACCTAATTTACCCACATGTAACAAAAGGGTTAAGAATGTTCCTGGCTTTTCACTCTGTCTTCTGATGTGTAAAGACCAGATTTCTTAACCTTTTAATACACAAAATTCTAATATTTCTGCTTCCCTTTTAGAGGCTCATTCAAGAGGTAATCTGTAGTTCATTAATTCAGGGAAAATGTGTGAGTTAATGAATCTTGGAAATTGTAAAATGAAGATGGGGGTGGAGCAAGCCCGAGAAGCCTGCACACCATTAACAAGGAAAACTTGTTCCTGGGTTTTGCCAAGGCCTGACTGTTTCAAGCTTTCTTTAAGTATTTGATACATCAAGAGGGAATACAGTAAACAATACACCAGGGGAGCTAAGTAGATTATAGCATCATATACAAGGCATTCCATAATGCAGACTTTCTTTAAATTCTTCACAAGTGGCATTCAGGTGGGCCACGTTTGGCTACCATGATTATGATCATACGCAGAACAATGAAAACATGTTTTTCTACAGTGAGTATCTATCATTTAAAATGTAATAGCCCCAAAACACACTTTGACCAAGGCCTTGTCTCCTATATTTAAAGAGTTAGCAAAAGCAGAGGTTGGGTGAAAAATATCAGCTTCTTTTTCAAGGCAAATTCTCAAAATGATTTAAAGACATCTGTAAAAAAAATTTGAGAATGATAAGCAAGGGAAAGACCTAGACGTTATCACATAGGTATTCCTATTTCTCTTCCCTCACTTCATAAAATTTTAAATATTTCTGGGTTTTAGAGCTCATGCCAAATAAGAACAAAGGTCCTGCAGCAGCAGGTGCCTAGTGCACATAGCAAATGCCATTGAAATTACTGAAAGGTTTTTTTTGTGTGTGCCAATAGAGTCCTTTGCCAGACTAAATCATTTGGTTAGGTGAAAAGGGAAAGGAATGTATTTTATTTTTTCCAGATAGAATTGTTGAAATGATACTCAACAAACTACCAGGGTTCGAGAGATCCACATCTCCAGTTCAGCGAGGAGGAGGGGAGAGGGGAATGCAAAGCCAAGGAGGCAGCATCCTGGGGACCCAGGTCTACTTCAGTCAGAACAGGTTTGCTTTCATCTGCTTTTCTGGAAAACATCTCCAGCCTAAGCAACCCCACTGCTCTACAAAGGCTGTTCTGGTATAAGTTAAAGGATGCAGACCTCAACTGTACATATGTAAAACGGAAAATAAATTTTACATGTCCAAATTGTTTTTACTGCTAAACTATTAAAGCACACATAAGGAATTTGCAGTTGTGGTTTCCAGTGTTGTTTAACACAGACTGCCAGATTAAAAACAAAATAATAATTACTATAATATTTTCTATTCCATTGTATTGATTTAACTTTAGCCTCATCACTCCATACAATGACTTCATAAGAATATAGCAGTTATTTCTTAATAATGAGAGCACATTCATTAGTTTTCAGAGTTGTGCATTTCTGTTTCTGTTTTTGTTTGTTTGTTTGTTTAATCTGTATTGACAGCCATAGCACGCCCTCCACACTACAGAGTCATAACAATAAAATATAAGTGACATTTGCAAAACAGAAATGGCCTGCAGTCTGGATGCATGTTTTTCCCTCAAAAGCTGTTACTAAACAAATGGCCTCATAAAAATCTATTTTAAAATCAGATATTTAAAGACTGTGATAGCTATTGTTAGATACATCTCAGTTAGGTTCTTTAAACTTCAAGAAATTTAACCTCACAAGTATCAGTACTATGTTATATAACATAGTGTATAAAATGCAACAGTGTTTTGTCCTGAAATTTACAGAAGAGAGAGAAATAGAGAAAGAGGTGAGAGAAAAGGATTCAGATGACTAACATGACACTAAAAACCCAATCTCTCTCAACTCTCATTTTTTTTCTCCTATATTGTTTTTGTACTCAGAGATTGGCTGTATTTGTAATATATGAAATGTATATACAATTTGAATATATTGTAATATATGAAATGTATATACAATTGTATATACAATATATGATTGTAATATATGAAATGACGTGACTACGATGGGTACGTACCTAATTTCCCTTTATTCTATGTACGGGAAAAGAGTAATGTACACATTTTAATTCACAGCGTTCTCCGTGTCCTCCATAGGATTGAATTACTCTTTTTTGCTGGTTATTTGTCTACCAGCCTAACTACCAACAGTGCGCTTTTCCCATTCTGGCCTTTGTTACACACATCATACTGTCATTCTAGATCTCATGATACCCAATCTATTATATGTGGTATATCTTTGAATGCCTCACAGTTAAAGGCACAGTTTCTCAACATTGTAGGACAGATCTATGTCTCTATCCTCTATATCACATACATGTGTGTTTATATACTAATATGTGAAAAAAGCTGAGTTTGGATGATCTTTGTTTTAGAAAAAAATGGCACATGCATTTATAAGTTTGTGCTTACAAAAGGGGGTATTTGAGTTATGCACCATTGCTTAATCTCTTGCAAATGTATAATGAAGAGATGACCAAAATGAAAAATGCAATTTCTAACACAATTCTACAGGATAAAATCCTCCTAATCTTGGGAAAAACTTTCCCCATTACCAAATTATTATCAAAGGTAAAATATTAAAAGGAAAGAAGTGCTGCTAATTTGCCTCCAATAGCTTTTGGGAAAATCTAGAATGAAAGAGTATCTATTAGTTCTTACAAAAGCTGACTTGCTTTCTCCTCATTTCCCTCCCCCATTCTGCATATTTAATTCAAGTTCCTTTAATTTTGTCATGGTCACTAAAGCATAACCAAATGAAAAAAAGTGTCTTGCTTTCCAAACATATCCGAAGGTGTTGGGTTCAATTTTGGTTTCTGATTAACTTAGAATAATTATATAAGTTGTTGACAAATAAATATTTAAGAAATCTTCATAAAAGTTAATCTCAGCAAACCACAATAAATTTTGCTTTAAATTAAAATTCTAGCAGTTTATTATGTTACTTTGTGCCAGGATAAGGCAATAAACAACTCTCATATTCAAAAGAATGTTTCTATTTAAAATTTACATTTACAAGTCTAATAAGATGTTGGAGCTCATTCTATTCACAGAAACTCTACTGAGTTGCATAACTTAACTTTATTAGAAAATCAACTCACATTGTTTCTTGAATCAATTTCTGTTTAGTTAATTTTTAAGATGGAATTTTGAAGTAAAATTACATATAATGGATTCCTACAATAAAGTTAATAAATAGATTAATACAGACTGGTAAGTTATGAGTAGGTATTATGTTCAATGATTCATCTGTTAAATCACTTTTTATTTTCATATTTCTTTATGATCAGTCTAATTAGATTTTCTAGTTTTTTTTTTTTTTTATTTCCTTTATTGTTGGGGATTCATTGAGGGTGCAAAGAACCAGGTTACTTTGAAGCATTTGTTAGGTGAAGTTCCTCTTAGAATTGTGTTCTGCCCCCAAAAGGTGGATTGCACACTGTCACTCACCCCCACACCCTTCCTTCTTTCCTCTCTCTGCTCATTCCTTCCCCCACTGCCTTTCCTATTTCCCTCTCTTGGCTCTCCCATTTCCCTCCCGACCCCCTCCCCCTGCACTGTGTACTAGGTCATCAACTCTCCTCATATGATAATTGAGTACATAGGATTCATGCTTCTCCATTCTTGTGATGCTTTACTAAGAATAATATGTTCTATTTCCATCCAGGTTAACACAAAGGATGTAAAGTCTCCATCTTTTTTAATGTCTGAATAGTATTCCATGGTATACACATATCACAGAGTGTTAATCCATTCCTGGGTTGGTGGGCATGTAGACTATTTCCACATTTTGGCCATTGTAAATTGAGTTGCAATAAACATTCTAGCTCAAGTGTCTTTATGTTAAAAGGATTTTTTTTTCCTTCTGGATAGATGCCCAGTAATGGGATTGTGGGATCAAATGGGAGGTCTAGCTTGAGTTCTTTGGGAGTTCTCCATATTTCCTTCTAAAAAGATTGTATTAATTTGCAGTTCCCCCAGCAATGTAAAAGTGTTTCTTTCTCTCCACATCCATGCCAGCATCTGCAGTTTTGAGATTTTGTGATGTGGGCCATTCTCACTGGAGTTAGATAACATCTCAGGGTGCTTTGATTTGCATTTCTCTAATAATTAGAGATGATGAGCATTTTTTCATATGTTTGTTAGCTATTCATCTGTCTTCTTTAGAGAAGGTTCTATTCATGTCTCTTGTCCATTGATATATGGGATTATTGGCTTTTTTCATGTGGATTAGTTTGGGTTCTCTCTTATCCAGTTATCAAGTTGTCTATTTGCTTTGATTGCTGTCTTCTTAGCTGTATAGAAGCTTTTCAGTTTAATTAAGTCCCATTTGTTTATTTTTGTTGTTGCAATTCCCACAGAAGTCTTCTTCATAAAGTCTTTCCCCAGGCTAGTATCTTCCAGGGTTTTTCCTATGCTTTCTTTGAGGATTTTTATTGTTTCATGCCTTAAATTTAGGTCCTTTATCCGTCTTGAATCAATTTTTGTGAGTGGAGAAAGGTGTGGGTTCAATTTCAGTCTTTTACATTTGGAATCCAGTTCTCCCAGCACCATTTATTGAACAGGGAGTCTTTCCCCCAGTGTATGTTCTTGTTTGGTTTATCAAAGATTAGGAGGCTATAAGATGTTAGTTTCATTTCCTAGTTTTCTATTCGAATCCAAATGTCTATGTCTCTATTTTTGTGCCAGTACCATGCTGTTTTGACCACTAAGGCTTTGTAGTACAGCCTAAAGCCTGGTATGCTGATGGCCCAGGCTTTGTTTTTATTAAGAACTGTTGTAGCTATATGAGAGTTTTCCTGGTTCCATACAAAACGAACAATTATTCTTTCCACATCTTGAAAGAATGATGTTGATATTTTAATAGGGATGGCATTGAATCTGTAGATTACTTTGGGAAGTATAGACATTTTAACAATGTTGATTCTTCCTAGCCATGAGCATGGTATACTCTTCCATTTGTTAATATCCTCTGCTATTTCCTTTCTTAGGTTTTCATAATTTTCTTTATAGAAGTCCTTCACCTCTTGTTAGCTATATTCCAAGACATTTCATTTTCTTTGAAGCTATGGTGAAGGGAATTGTGTCCTTAATTAGCCTCTCATCTTAAATGTTATCAGCATATACAAAGGCTACTGACCTATACACATTGATTTTATATCCTCAGACATTACTGTATTTTTTTTATAACTTCCATTAGTCTTGTGGTTGAGTTTTTGGGGTTCTGTAAGTATAAGATAACATCATCAGCAAAGAGGGAGAGTTTGGCCTCGTCTTCTCCCATTTGGATGCACTTTATTTCCTTCTCTGGCCTGATTGTATTGGCTGGAACTTCCAGCACTATGTTAAATAGTAGTGGAAATAGAGGACAACCTTGTCTGATTCCAGTTCTAAGTGGAAAAGCTTTCAGTTTTACTCTATTCAGTAAAATTTAGCTGTGAGTTTGTCATAGATAGCTTTGATCAGTTTAAAAAATGTGCCACCTATGCCTACAATCTTCAGTGTTCTAATTAGCAAAAGATGCTGGATTTTATCAAATGTTTTTCTGCATCTATTGACAGGATCATACGGTCTTTGGTTTTACTTCTGTTGATATGGTGAATAATGTCTATAGACTTGCCTATGTTAAACCAGTCTTCCATCCCTGAGATGAAACCTATGTGATCATGGTGTATGACGTTTTGATGATAAGCTATAATCTATTGCCTAGAATTTAGTTGAGAATTTTTGCATCTATATTCATTAATGAAACTGGTCTGAAGTTCTCCTTTTTAGTTGGGTCTTTTCCTGGTTTTGGTATCAGGATGATGTTTGCTTCATTGAACATGTTGGGGAAGATTCTTTCCTTCTCAATTTTTTGGAATAATTTCTGCAGTATGGGAATAAGCTCTTCTTTGAAGTTTTGATAGATTCTGGTGTGAAGCCATCCGGACCAGGGTATTTTTTGGGGGGGTAGATATTTTTATTATTTCTTTGATGTCTGTGCTTGAAATTCATCTGTTCAGGAGATCTATTTCTTCCTGGCTAAGTCTAGGTAGTGAATATGATTTGTAATATCAATCCATTTCCTAAAATTGTCAAATTTGTGGGCACAGAGTGTCTGGTAGTATTCAGAGATAATCTGTTGTATCTCTATGGCATCTATTATTATTTCCCTTTTATCATTTCTGATTGAGGTTACTAGAGATATTATTTTTCTATTTCTAGTTAGTCTAGCCAAAGGTTATCTATTTTATTTATTTTTTCAAAAAAAAAACTCCTCGTTTCACTAATTTTCTGAATGATTCTTTTGTTTTCAATTCCATTGATCTTTGATTTAATTTTGGATATTTCTTTTCTTCAGCTGTGTTTAGGCTTGGATTGTTCCTTTTCCAATTCCATGAGATGGCTTGTGAGTTTGTTGATGTGCTCTTTTTTTTGTTTTTCAAATGTAGGCATCTAAAGCTTATATTTTCCTCTCAGGGATGCTTTTGCTGTATCCCACAGGTTTTGGTAGCTTGTGTCTCCATTCTTGTTATACTCACAAAAGTTAATAATTTCCTCTTTTATTTCTTCCTGCACCCAAGTGTCATTCAGTATAAGGTTGTTTAATTTTCATGCCTTTTGTGGGGCCTAATGTTTTTGTTGGAGTTGAGTTCTACCTTTAGTGCCTTGTGGTCTGAGAAGACACAAGGTAAAATTCAATGCTTTTGATTCTGTTGAGGTTTGTTTTGTGTCCTAGGATATGACCAATTTTGGAGACTGTTCCATGGGCTGATGAGAAGAATGTATATTCTTTAGCCTTGGGATGGAGTATTCTATATATGTCTATCAGCACAGTTGTTCTAGGGTCTCATTTAAGTCCTTTATCTCTTTGTTTAAATTTTCTTTATAGTGTCTGTCCAGCTCGGTAAGAGGAGTGTTAAAGTCCTCTGTGATTATGGTGTTTCATCGTATTGCTCAGACTAATTAAGGTCTGTTTCAAGAATCTGGGACCATTTAAGTTGGGTGCATAAATATTTGGAATTGAAATGTCTTCTTGTTGTATTATATGAAGTATCCATCTTTGTCTTTTTTTCACAATACTCCCTTTAAATCCATTTGTATCTGAAAATAAGATTGCAACTCCTCTTTTCTTCTGAATTTCATTTGCCTGAAAAATTGTCTTCTTACCTTTAACTCTGAGTTTTAATTTGTCTTTTGAGGCTAGGTGTGTTTCCTGCAAACAGCAAATGAATGGCTTGCATATCTTTAATCCAATCAGCCAATCTATGCCTCTTCAGTGGGGAATTTAAGCCATTAACATTTATTGAGATAATGGATAAGTGTGGTAGTGTTCTATTCATTTTATTTTATGAAAGTCCATTGTTTAGTTTTGTCTTTTGCATTATTGTGGAAATCAGGTTCTGTCCTTTAATTTCCGAGTATTTACTTTGCTGAAGGTCCATTGTGATGGTCAGTGTGTAGAATAGGTTGAAGTATTTCCTGTAGAGCTGGTATTGCTGTGGCAAATTTCCACAATGTTTTCATATCAGTCAAATATTTGATTTCTCTGTCAATTTTACAACTTAGCTTATCAGGATATAAAATTCTGGTCTGTAAATTGTTTTACTTTCAAAGATTAAAGGTGTATGATAATTGCCTTCTGGCTTGAAAAGTTTCATTAGAAAAGTCTGCAGTCACCCTGATGGAGTTGCCCCTGTAGGTTGATTGGCTCTTACTCTTGGCAGCTTGCAAAATCTTTTCTTTTGTATTGACTTTGGATAGGTTCATCACAATGTGTCTTGGAAAGCTCTATTTGAGTTAAGGTGACCTGATATCCCTCTGAAAGGATTGTGTCAGAATCTTTGGTGGTATTTGGGAAATTTTCATTTATAATATTCTCTAGTATGGCTTCTAATACTCTGGGACATTTTTCTTCCCCTTCTGAGATACCTATAACACATATGTTTGAATGCTTCATGAAGTCCCATAATTCTGTTATTGAATGTTCTGCTTTCTCTCCCTTTTTTTTCTGCCTCTTTAACTCTCTGAGTAATCTCAAGAGCTTTGTCCTCTACCTCTGAAATTCTTTCTTCTGCAAGGTCAAATCTGTTATTGATACTTTCTACTGTATCTTTAAGTTCCCTAATTGACTGCTTCAATTCAGCTTTATAATATCCTTTCTATATTTTTCATATCATTCATCTCTTATTTGATTCTGTGTTTGGATTTCCTTTTGGTTACTTTCTACTTTCTCAGCAAATTTCTTCATTGTTTTAATCATCTCTATTTTAAATTCCCCTCCTGTCATTCCTAACATTTCTTTATAGGTGGAATACTCTGCATTTACTACCTCATGGTCCCTTGGAGGAATTTCTCTGGACTGTTTTTTCTTGTTGCCAGGATTTTTCTGTTCTTTCTTGTACATGAGTGTTTTATTTTATATGTTTCCTTGCCCTAATTTTCCTTCACTTACACTTGCTTTTTAAGTTACCATTCCTCTGACCAAAGGTTTTGGTGAGTCCTTTTGGTACAAGACTAAAAGGATGAGAAGATTAAAGAACAAGAAGGGAATAAGATTGAAAAAAAGAAAGAAAAGAAAGGACAGGGGGTGAGCAAAAGGGAATATTAAAAAACAGAAGAGAGGCACAGAAGGAGGGATACAGGAGTAATAAAGGTGTACAGTAAAGTACTTTGACCCACACCTTAAAAAAAACCCCAACATCTGGGGGTACTGGGATGGATCGTTCCTCTGAGGTCAGCAGTTCTTTGCCAGCCTGAGAAGACATGATACCCCTCCTCTACCAAATAGAGAAGGAAAACAAAAATACTAGTAATCAAACCAATACAAACAAACAGAAAACCTTACAGGATAAAATTGGGAGGGGAAACCAAATAATAGGGGCAGAAAAAGTAGCACAAATGAAGCTCTTATTATTAAAGAAGGCAACAATAGAAAATTATATTTACACTAGAAAAATGAAGGAAAAAAAGAAAAATCTAGGGGGAATGGAGTTGAAATAAAAAAGAAAAAAAAAATCCCCAAGCAAAGCAGTATATATATATCTTGTTGAATAGTGTCTGAGTAACAGGTGATCTTCTGAGGCATGACATGCTTACTGCAATGCTAATACAGCTGTATACAATGGAGACTGGAGGCCTCTGCTGACTTTTTTGCCCTCCAACCCAGCAGGGTTGAGAGCCTGAATCTCTACTCAGCCCACTTAAAAGATACTTTAAACTATTAACTTAGCTAGGCAGAGGCTTTTCCAGGAATGCACTTGTTCCTGGGATCTCTCTTGAAGTGGCTGCAAGCTTATCAGGTGTGCCAAAATGGGACTCAGTTTATGCCCTTGTGGGCCAAGACTGCAAGGCAGTGGAGAGCTGCCAAATACTGCCAAACACTGAAAGCTCCACTCTTTACCTCAGTCTCAGCTCTGGCCTTTGATGCTGTTCGCACTCACTAGATCATTCGCCCAAGGTCTCCCAGCCCATGTCTCACTCTGCTACCCTGAGGGTAGAGCTCACAGGGTATTTCTCCCACAATGGCTATCTGTGGCCCACAGCAAATCAATGATAGCTCCATTCCAGCCTAGCAGCTCACTAGTCTAGCTCTTGTACACTAGACAACACTTAAAGTCATCTGCAATCTCACTCAAGTTCTTCCAAGGAAATTCAACTGAGTGCCCAAGTCAAAAAAAACAAATCAACCCACAATGAAGGCCTTCCCTGTCTACAATCTTGTTCCCTGTACCTACTACAGCAGGTACAGCCATGGCAGCAACCATGGCCTCAGACTGAAAAGACTAAACCACTTGTCACTTCTCCACTGCTTTTGTCCTCCTCCTAGGGTTCAGAAGTCTCTTACTGTCTCTCTGCACCCCCCAAAGAATGT
This sequence comes from Arctocebus calabarensis, assembly GCA_963573935.1. Taxonomy (NCBI): domain Eukaryota; kingdom Metazoa; phylum Chordata; class Mammalia; order Primates; family Lorisidae; genus Arctocebus; species Arctocebus calabarensis. The sequence continues at coordinate 21,127 of CAUYON010079819.1, forward strand.
TTCTGGGAAGAGCCCACAAGGAAGAGGTGCCTGGAGTCTTCTTTCCCAAATCTCACCGCACCTGGTTGCAAAGAAGCTGTTACTTGGCCGCCATCTTCCTCCAAATCTATTTCTACTTATTTTTAGAATGTAATTTAAAGAAGGTATTAGAAAATTACAACCATGAATTTCAATCCTATTATTTTAGCATTTCAAAACTTAAATTATAGGACATAATTCATATTTTTTTTAACATTTAAATGCTGGAAAATCATTTTGGCATCTGAGCTTCTTTATGAATAGTTTCTAATTTGAAAATGCATAACTTCCATCTTTGTGCTTAAATGATTTCAATTATTAGTGCTATTGTTACCGAGTCCATCATCCTTTTCCCACTCAAGGCTGTATCGAGACCCTCATGTTTTAGGCCCAAGGAGGCCCACAGAGCAGCTTGAACACAGACCCCATTCCCTGGGCCAAAAACAGGCTCATAAGTCCGACTTTAGTTTCACCTTAGCTGCCACTCATGGAGCAAAGAACACACCCTGAACAAAAACCGCATTCCTTCCCAAGGGCAGTTTTAAAATTAACTTCTGCCCTACCACAAAACAGTTATGACATTCCTTCTGTCCAAACCCCGCTGCTGAAGGACAGGAAAAGGCCTTCAGGAAAAGACCCCTAGATAGAAGGCCCAGATGGGCTACCAGTTTGGGTCCCTCCTTCACTGCTGGATGTTCTGCTCCCTCTTTTTTTACCTATCTATTTACCAATAAAATCTACTTTTTGCTTACTTGTCATGATCTGTGGATTCATTCTTTGAATCTCTGAGACCAAGGACCCAGCAGAAAGATAGTCCAGCTACACTAAAGATGATCTGTAATTTGCTCAGAAGACATGTTCAGCATTATACATAAGTATGTGTCAGATATAAAAAAGATAAGCATGTGTTGGAAAAATAAAAACTAAATTAACTATAGTGAGAAAACTTAAATCAATGTCTGTAAGAGCAGGAAAGAACTATATATTATTCAAAATATTTCACAAAGCAAAAGTCTTACTTGAGAGACAGAGTTAGAACCCCACTAGAAGAACATAACTATCTCTATTAAGGCATTTACAGTAGTTATAATGTTTTGGATAACCTGTGAAGAGCCAGTGTATTCAGACTCTTTGTAATCTTCTATTGTGTATTTCCTGAAGATAACCACAGAAGCCCTTCCAACTGTGTAGAAATGTTTTCAAGTACCCAAAGAGCAGACACATACGTGCGTGCACACACACAAAGGTACTCTCAGTAACCCAGTGGGGAAGGTTTCCCAAGTTTGAGAAGTGGCACAGCTGTACTGAAACTTAAATGAAACAAAAAGTGTCTACCATAGAATATTTAAAATGAAACAGAAGAGATAAAAGATGCTTAAAAGAATTATATAGACCAACTATGAAAAATTTAGATCAATTTCTGTTGCTTACTAACTGTATATGTGTGAATATATAATTAAAATCAAAATCAAAACTATTATCAATTATTAATGTATGAATCATCAATACAGACAAATAGTATTTGCTCTCTTTTAACATGTGACAAAACAGATACTTATCGACAGTATCTCATTTTCTCATGATCATCATGATCTCATGATTTTCTCTTACAGAGAAGTGTAAGTAGCAAACTTATGATTTGTACCCAAATGTTACTTCAAGATTTGCATATCTCCTAATGTTTACAACTACTCAATATCTATAAATCTACAGAAATATATTTGTGAATATAATATTAACAAAGAAAGGAAAAAAATACAATAAACTACACCTCTCATGTTTGGATTTCAGTGTCCTGCTTCTGAGATTGACATTAGTTGTAGTAGTTTAGTACTTGATATCCTGCTTCCAACCTCAGGAAATAGAAATGTACTTACACTAATGCTTAAAAATTGCATTATTATATTTTCACAAACTTTTAATGCATTAAATATTTCCAACATCCTTGTCAAATCCTACTAAACATTTTTTGGGAACTGGCATGTAGTTGAAAGGAGAGGAGACCCTGGGTGATTAAATGCTTCCTCTCTATATTGTAAACATCATCCTAACTTTAATACTATCCCTTTTATTCAACATTTCTTTGAAATGATTATATATCAGTCTCATTTGATTCAAATATTATGCCAAGACTTTGAAGATACAATGATTTGTAAATAATTTACTGTCTTGTTTACATGTTGTTTAGAACATTTGCTGGAATCACATAATACAAACTGCAAGCATGATATATAAGTGCTTTGGGAAGCAAAGAACAGATTGGCATGATATTAAATACAGGGAAATCTTACCCAGTCAGATAGATTTCCCCAGAGAAAATGAGATTTAAATCGAAGCTGTTACAATTATAAACTGTGATCTTCTCAGTTTCACTTTTTCTCACTACTAATGAAAAACTTTTCTTCTCACCAAGTCATATTTTATATAAATCTGATCGATATTAATTACTTATATCTTTACATTTGGATTTTTAAACCAATATCTAACAATAAATAGTATTTTAAAGTAATCAGATAAGTTATGAAAAGAATTAATGTAGCATCTTTATAAAATGCATTTTAAAAGAGGATATTTAACTGTTCTTATGCCTACTGAAGAAGGGAGGGTCTAGACAATGTGAGTTTCCTGCCTTGTGTACACATATGTGTGTATGTCCATGGGTGTGCATAATTTTGTGATGGCCCAAGGAGGCATTATACGTGTATATAAAAAAAAAATAAAAAATAAAAATAAAGTGAGACTGAACTTTGAACAATGTACTTTGTTCTCTGGATTTAAAAAGATATAGCAAAGTTTTAGAAAATCAAAATAATTAATAAAAATAACAAGAAAAATTAATTAGATTATTATAAATGACAAATTATAATAAAATAGATGTATATGTAGTTATTTACTACTGTACAAATAATCCTGCTTATCTTGTCCACATATGCAGAAAAGTGAATATAGCTAATTGTAGATAAGAGATCTACTATGGCAACCTAAAAATCCTATCTATTCACTGACAGAGCATCATCATAAACAGAAATTTGGTAAATAAAAAGGTAAATGAATTCTTATATCATGGAAACAAATTCAAGCAAGTTTTCTCTTCAAAATAAAAATAATTGACCTAAGATACTTTTTTCCCAAAAATAAGAAAATATAATGCAAATTTCAAATAAATGATGTAATGAATGATCTTACAATGAGAGGGATGATTTTAGTGATTTCCAACATTCTCAAAATATAAAGTAGAAAATAACATATATATAAAATTCAAATTTTAACTGATATTCATTGCTTAGCATGTGTGACATTCTGTTCTAAGTGATTCACATGTTTTTACTCTCAAAAATGTAATTAACAGGGGAGTGGGGGGATGGAGCAAGATGGTGAACCAGAAGGATCGTTCAGCTGAGCTTTCCTAGAATGACTGGGGAAAAAGAGAGAATCTAGCCATACCTAGTGTGGGGACCTTACCCAGAGTTGTAGCTGAAGGAGCACAGTAAAGAGGTGGTGAGATGGATACAGTATATGATCCAGAGTGGTGAAAATCTGATGAATTAAGCAAGTGATTGTGACCAGATAGGATTGGCTGGCTCCACTTGGAAGGCCAAGATGGGAGGAAGCCTTTCCAGAGTTTGCAGTTGTTGAGGGATGATACACATTGAATGGAAAGCTTGGAAGAGTGAGCAGACTCAAACACTATACAGCAAGCAGATTTGAATGCCAGTTGGAGTGGATTTGCCATAGATTTGGTGGCTGGCAAGAAAGCCATACTGAGATGTCAGCAGCTAGGGGCTGCCATTGCAGGAGGGTCATGAGAAAGTGTTAGCAGGAGCCTAAAGTATGGCTGTTATAATTCTGCCTGCTGGGATCAGAACTCTACTCTTGAGATAGGCTGAGGGACTCCTGCACACCACAGGAGCTATAGTCAGAGGACACTGTGAGACCTGCTCATGAAGGATTCTTGTGAGCTTTAAGTTCTGAACCAGATAGGGTCTGAATGCTGAGGAAACAATCAAGCAATCAATGAAGGCAACTATGTTTGAAATAAGGACTACAGAAGTTGCTGGCTGTGCATTCTGTCTCCTAATAAAACCACATTGCCACCTGGAGTCCCAGTAATGTATTGCAACATATCATCATCAAGGGCAAGAACTTTTGCTTTTTGATTACAAGGAAGAGTTGGCTTTGCTCAGACTGAGACCACTTTAAAAACTAAGCTCTAAGATAAAGCAAAGGAGTCAGTGAGAAAGAACAGGAGGACAAAGAGGTGAACAAGAGAAAAGAACACATGAGGAGGAACCAACAGAAAAATTCAGGCAAGATGAAAAACCAAAACAAAGCAACACCTCCAAGGGACAATGAGGCAGCTAGTGCATAAGACTGCACCTATAAAGAATTAATGTATTTGACAGAAAAGGAATTTAAAATATGAATGATAAAGACAATAAAAGGAATAGATGAGAAAATGAAAAGATAAAACCAAAATTTGGATGAGGGATATACAAACTACAGAAAGAATATATGAGAACATAAGGAAATGAAGAAGACAACCAGGGAAGTGTAAAGATGCTGTAGAAACTATCAAAAATTAGTTAGACTATGGAGAAGAAAGAACCTCAGAGCTAGAGGATAAAGTTTTTGAGTTAATCTAGGTAGTTAAAGAGGCAAAAAAGAAAAGAGAGAAAGCAGAACAGGTGCTTAGAGAAGTATGCACCTCCATGAAGTGTTAAAACATATGGAATAATAGGGATTCTTGAAGGGGGAGATGATTGTCCCAAAGGCATTGAAACCCTACTAGAGACCATCAAAAGTGAAAACTTTCCCAGTTTTAATAAAGACCCTGATGACCCCTTTCAGAAGGATAACAAACCTGGGGTGAACTCAATTGAAACAGAACCTCTCCAAGACACATTGTAATGAACCTGTCCAAAGTCAAGAAGAAAGAAAAAATTCTGCAAGCAGCCAGGAGTAAGCACCAGAGGCAGAGCCCTTAGGATGACAGTAGACTTTTCAACTGAAACTTTCCAAGCCAGAAGAGAATGGTCATCCACCTTCAACATTTCTTTTTTTTTTTTTTTTTCCAATTCTGTTTTTGGCTGGGGCTGGGTTTGAACCCACCACCTCCAGCATATGGGGCTGGCACCCTACTCCTTTGAGCCACAGGTACCGCCCCACCTCAACATTCTTAAACAAAACAATTGTCAGCCCAAAATTCTGCATTCTACTAAATTAAGCTTCAAAATTGATGGAGAAATTAAATCGCTTGCAGATAAAAAATTACTGAGTAAGTTTGCTACAACCAGACCAGTTCTATAAGAAACACCTAGACCTATTCTCAACACTCACCATCACAAGACCAACAAAAATATACAGAACACACCATCCCAAAGCTAAAGAATATATATTTTCCCCAGACGTGGGCATGGAACATTCTTCCATTTGTTAAAGTCCTCTGCTATTTCCTTTCTTAGGAAATTTTCTTTAAAGAGGTCTTCCACTTCTTTTGTTAGGTATATCCTAAGTATTTCATTTTCTTTGGGGCTATGGTGAAGGGAGTTGTGTCCTTAATTAACCTCTCATCTTGACTGTTGTTGGCATATACAAAGGTAACTGACTTGTGGACATTGATTTTATATCCTGAGACATTACTGTATTTTTTGATGACTTCCAAGAGTCTTGTGGTTGAATCTTTGGGGTTCTCTAAGTATAAGATCATATCATCAGCAAAAAGGGAGAGTTTGACTTCCTCTGCACCCATCTGGATGCCCTTTATTTTCTTGTCTTGTCTATTTGTATTGACTAGAACTTCCATAACCATGTTGAATAGCAATGGTGACAGAGGACAACCTTGTCTGGTTCCAGTTTTAAGAGGAAAAGCTTTTAGTTTTACTCCATTCAGTAAAATATTAGCTGTGGGTTAATCATAGATAGCCTTGATCAGTTTAAGAAAAGTGCCACCTATACCTATAATCTTCAGTGTTCTAATTAGAAAATGATGCTGAATTTTATCGAATGCTTTTTCTGTATCTATTGAGAGGATCATATAGTCCTTGGTTTTGCTTCTGTTGATCTGGTGGATAACGTTTATGAACGTTCGAATATTAAACCAAACCTGCATCCCTGGGATGAAACCTACTTGATCATGATGTATGACTTTTTTGATGATAAGCTATAATCTATTGGCCAAGATTTTGTTGAGAATTTTTGCATCAATATTCATTAGTGAAATTGGTTTGAAATTCTCCTTTTTAGTTGAGTTTTAACCTGGTTTTGGTATCACAGTGATATTTTCTTCATAGAATGTAATGGGGAAGATTGTTAAAATGTCTATACTTCCCAGAGCAATTTACCGATTCAACACCATCCTTATTAAAATACCAATGTCCTACTTTCAAGACTTGGAAAAAATGATTCTGCACTTTGTATGGAACCAGAAAAAACCCTGTATAGCTAAGGCAGTTCTTAGTAATGAAAACAAAGCCGGGGGTATCACCATATCAGATTTTAGGCTGTATTACAAGGCCATAGTGGTCAATACAGCATGGTACTGGCACAAAAATAGAGACATAGATACCTGGAATTGTATAGAAAACCTGAAAATGAAACCAACGACTTACAGCTATCTAATCTTTGATAAACCAAATAAGAGCATTCACTGGGGGAAAGACTCTCTATTGTAATAAATGGTGCTGGGAGAATTGGATATCTACATGTAAAAGACTGAAACTGGATCTGCACCTTTATCCACTCACAAAAAAATTGATTCAAGATGGATAAAGTAATTAAATTTAAGGCATGAGACGATAAAAATCCTCACAGAAAAACACTGGAAAATATTGGCCTAGGGAAAAACTTTATGAGGAAGACTGCCATGGCAATAGCAAAAACTGCAACAATAAACAAATGGGACTTAATTAAACTGAAAAGCTTCTGTACAGCCAAGGAGACAACAATCAAAACAAATAGACAACCTACCCAATGGGAATGGATATTTGCGCATTTTGAATCTAACAAAAGTTTAATTACCAGGATCTATACAGAACTTCAATTAATCTACAAGAAAAAAAAAAAAACAAGAATCCCATACATTAATGGGGAAGAGAGATGAATAGAATCTTCTCTAAAGATGACAGACGAATGGCCAGTAAACACTTGAAAAATGCTCATCATCCATAAGTATTAGAGAAATGCAAATTAAAACCACCCTGAGATATCATCTTAACTCCAGTGAGAATGGCCTATATCACAAAATCTCAAAATTGCAGATGCTGGTGCAGATGTGGGGAGAATGGAACACTTCTACACTGCTGGTGGGACTGCAAACTAATACAGCGTTTTTGGAAGGAAGTATGGAAACACCTCAAAGAACTCAACCTAGACCTCCTGCAATCCCAGTACTGGGCATCCATCTAGAAGAAAAAAACAACTTTTATTATAAAGACACTTGTGCTGGGCTGTTTATTGCAGCCCAATTTAAAATTGCTAAAATGTGGAAACAACCGAAATGTCCTTCAACCCAGGAATGGATAGGAAGCTATGATATATGTATCATATATCATGATATATGTATCATGGAATATTACTCAGCCATCAAAAAATGGAGACTTTGCAGCATTTGTGCTAACTTAGATGGAGGTGGAACACATTATTTTTAGTGAAACATCACAGGAATGGAGAAGCATGAATCCTAAATATTCAACTTTTATTTGAGGACAATTAGTGCCAATTAATGACACAGTAGGACATGGGGGAAGGAGAGAGCAGACAGAGAGAAGGAGGGAGGGGTGAGGGAAAGAAACAAACAAAGAAAAAGAAAATAGTGACTAATTTTCACATAAATTGGATTCAATTTTGACCAAAGTACATTACTTAAACATTAATTTTTAATTCAACTTATTAATATGTTGTTTAGGATTTTGTATCCTCACTTATAAGTGAAATGTGTTTGTAATTTCCCTTTATAATAATATATTCTCTCCAATTTCAATATCAGGTGTATTCAGATCAAGTAGAATGATTTTGAAATATTTCTTCTTTTTCTATTGTCCGTAGGATTTGGCATGATCTGTTTTTTGAAACTCTCCTTTACTTTTATTTATATAATATTAATTGTCTATTTTTTTTGAGACTTTGGGGGAAAAAAATGAAGTTAACTGATGAATTCATAATGAGCCTCCTCACAGTCAAAGCACTCTATTTGTCTTATTTGACAATGTGAATGTTACTTTATTGGCATTATTATTACTAATATTGCTTAATATTTTGATGCAGTAATTGTTTTCTTTTCTGAATGTATTTATCTTCATTTAAAAAAAAAGAATACACATTTTTCTCATCAGCCCATGGTATGTCTCCAAAATAGACTACTTCCTAGGATACAAAACAAACCTCAGAAAAATTAAAAGAATAGAAATTATATCACACCTCAAGGCAATAAAGGTAGAACTCAACACCAAAACATTCATCCCCACACAAAGACATGTAAAGTAAACAACCTCATGTTGAATGATACTTGGTTTCAAGAAGAGATAAAGGAAGACATCATTAAGTTCCTCAAACATAATAATAGTGAAGATACAAGTTACAAAACCTCTGAGATACAGCAAAAGTAGTCTTACAAGTGAAATTTATCACATTAGATGCTTACATTCAAACAACAGAAAGAGAGAGTGTATCAAAAAAACTCATAAGCCATCTTATGGAATTGAAAAAAGAAGAACAATCCAATCTCAAACCCAGCAGAAGAAAAGAAATAACCAAAATTATATCAGAGATTAATGAAATTGAACGTAAAAGAATCATTCAGAAAATTAACAAACCAAAAGTTGGTTTTTGAAAAAATAAAAAAAATTGAGAAACTGTTGGAAAGATAAATTAGAAACAGAGAAGTAAAATTTCTAATAATTTCAATCAGAAATGATAAAGGGGAAACAACAACAGAAGTCACAGAGATACAAGACATCATCTCTGAGTATAAAAAGAAATTCCATGCCTAACAATTTGACAATGTGGAGGAAATGGATGAATACCTGCAATCACATCCTAGACTTAACCAAGAAGAAATAGATCTCTTGAACAGAATGATTTCAAGAATTGAGATCAAAGAAACATTAAAAAAATCTCCCCACCCTCCAAAAAGCCTTGGTTCAGATGGCTTCATACCAGAATTCTATCAAAACTTCAGAGAAGATCTCATAGCCATACTTCAGAAATTGTTCCAAAATTAATAAGGAAAGAATCTTTCCCAACACATTCTACAAAGCAAACATTACGCTGATACCAAAACCAGGAAAAGACCCTATTAAAAAGAGAATTTCATACCAATTTCACTAATGAATATAGATGCAAAAATTCTCAATAAAATTCTAGCCAATGGATTACAGGTTTCATCCCAAGGATGCAAGGCTGGTTAACATAGGGAAGTCCATAAACATAATTCACCATATCAACAGAAGCTATTGATCCTCTCAATAAATGCAGAGAAAGAGTTCAATAAAATTCAGAATTCTTCCTTACTTAGAATACTTAAGAATATAGGCATAGGTGGCACATTTCTTAATCTGTTTGAAGCCATCTGTGACAAACCCAAAGCTAATATCATATGGATGGAGTAAAATCAACTGAACTGGACAAAACTTAGAACTAGAACTAGATAAGGTTGTCCTCTATCTGTCAGCATTATGCAACATAGTACTGTAAGTTCCAGCCAAAGTAATCAGGGAAGAGAAACTAATAACGGGCACCCAAATAAGTGCAGAGGAGGTCAAACTCTCCCTTTTTGCTGATGATATGATCTTATACTTGAAGAACCCCAAAGGCTCAACCATAAGACTCCCGGAAGTGATAAAAAATACAGCAGTGTCTCAAGATACAAAACCAATGTCCAAAATATCTGTAGCCTTTGTATATACCAATAACAGCCAAGATAAGAAACTAATCGAAAACTTACTTCCCTTCACAGTACCTTCAAAAATTAAAATATCTAGGCATATACATAATAAAAGAGGTGATGGACCTCTGCAAAAACTATTATGAAGCCCTAAGGAAAGATATGCAAAAGATATTAACAAAAGAAAGAAAATGCCATGTTCATGGCTGAGAAGAATCAACATTGTTAAAATGTCTATACTACACAAAGCAATCTATAGATTCAATGAAATCCCCATTAAAATGCCATCATAATACTTACAAGATTTGGAAAAAATAATTCTTCATTTTGTATGGAACCAGAAGAGACCCTGTATATCCAAGACAATTCTTAGTAATGAAAACAAAGTCAGGCCTACTTGACTTTTGGCTGTGCTACAAGGCCATTGTGATCAAAACAGTACGATATTGCCACAAAAAGAGTCACTGACGCTTGGAACCTAATAGAAAGGCAGGAGATGAAACTAACCTCTTACACCCACCTGATCTTTGATAAACCAAACAAGAACATACAAGAATCCCTATTCAATTAATGGTGCTAGAAGAACTGGATAGCTATATGTAAAAGACTGAAAGTGGATCCGCACCTCTCACCACTTACAAAAGTTGATCCAAGATGGATAAAAGATTTAAATCTAAGGCATGAAACAATAAAAATTCTCAAAGAAAGTGTGAGGAAAACCCTTGAAGATACTGGCCCAGGGAAAGATTTTATGAAGAAGACTTCTGTGGCAATTGCAACAACATAAATAAACATTTGGGACTTAATTAAATTGAAAAGCTTTTGTATAGCTAAGGAGACAACAACCAAAGCAAACAGACAACCTTCAGAGTGGGAAAAGATATTTGCATATTATGAATTGGACAAAAACCTAAAAACTAGGATCTACAAAGAACTCAGATTAATCAACAAAATAAGTACCAATAACCCCACCTACTGCAAACTAATGCAACCTCTTTGGAAAAGAAGTATGGAGAATCCTCAAAGAACTCAAATTAGACTTCCCATTTGATCTTGTAATCCCATTACTAGGAATCTACCCAGAAGAAAAATTCCTTTTAGCATAAGGACATTTGCACTAGACTGTTTATCACAGCCCAAGTTCCAATCACCCAAATGTGGAAATAACCTAAATGTCCACCAGCCTAGGATTGTATTAACAAGCTGTGGTATATGTATACCATGGAATACTATTACATCTTTTATATTAACCTGGATGGAGGTGGAACACATTCTTAGTAAAGCATCACAAGACTGGAGAAGCAAAACCTCAATTTACTCTATTCTTCTTTTTTTTTAATAATGCTATTTTTTTATTAAGTCATATGTACATAGATCATACATACATTTATGCCATTATGGGATTTGATGTGTTGATTATTTATACAAATTGAATTGTTTACATGCTACTAATCAACATAGCTTTCACCTCTTTTACTCAATTACAGCGTTAATAGATTTGTGTTCTACACTTGATAGATCCAACTTGTACTTGCAATATGCTCTATAGGTGTGGTCCCCCTATTAACCCTCTCTCTACTAACCCAGCCCTCTCCCTTTCCCCTTCCTCCCCTTCCCTCCTTCATCCTATGAAGGCAGTAGATGAGCTAATACAAGGGAGGGGGAGTGAATGAGCAACTGGGGAGAGGGGAAGAGAGAGAGGGTTGGGAGATTATTGTGTACGGACACCTGTTGGGGACGGGATACAATTAAAAGAGTGACTTAATCTAACAAATGTTATCAGTGTAACCTAATTCTTTGTACTCTCAATGAATCTCAAACAATAAAAAAATATATATAATTAACCTGATGATGATAAAGATGATTATTTATGAGAGTCTGGTATGTGTTAAGAACGCTTCATACACTCACACCAGCACAAATTAGTAACATTTTAACACCTTACTCAAGCTCAGATGGGTTATGTTCCTTATTCGTATTTACCTTGGAAACTGATAGAGAACAGGAAGAATATTAAGGATTAAATTGATTAAATTAGTAAGTGATACAGAGATTTAATATTGACATTTCAATACTATTTTATATGGGCTAAATATCATAGGATTGCACATTTCCTGGGTGAAGGACACATCTATAGCTTAGCCTTTAACTCAATAAAAGCAAACTATGCAACCTAATTGTATGTGTCCCCATATTAATCTGAAATAAAAAATCAAATAAATATCATGGTCTTGATAATGGTACTAGCATTGCTAATGGTATGTACATAAATCTATTAAAATAATGAATTACTTGAGTGGTGCCTGTGGCTCATCAAGTAGAGCGCCTGTCCCATATACTGAAGGTGACGGGTTCAAACCCAGCCTCAGCTGAATTGCAAAACAGAAAAATAGCCAGGCGTTGTGGTGGGCATCTGTAGTCCAAGCCACTTGGGAGGCTGAGGCAAGAGAATCGCCTAAGCCCAGGAGCTGGAGGTTGCTGTGAGCTGTGTGATGCCATGGCACTATACTGAGTGTGATAAAGTAAGACTCTGTCTCTAAAATAAATA
>CAUYON010079823.1:0-27829 GCA_963573935.1 Arctocebus calabarensis
AGCTATGATGCCACAGCACTCTATCACAGGGTGACAGCCCTGTCTCAAAAAAAAAAAAAAAAAAAACCAAAATTCACCTTTTTTTTTTTTTTGAGACAGAGCCACAAGCTGTCGCCCTGGATAGTGTGCTATGGCATCACAGCTCACAGCAACCTCCAATTCCTGGGCTCAAGCGAGTTTCCTGCCTCTGCCTCCCAAGTAGCTGGGACTACAGACACCTGCCACAATGCCCAGCCATTCTTTGGTTGCAGCCGTCATTGTTGTTTGGTGGGCCAGGGCTGGATTCGAACCCGCCAGCTCAGGTGTACGTGGCTGGCGCCTTAGCCTGTTGAGGCACAGGCGCTGAGCCAAAATTCACCCTTTTAAAGTATACAAGTCAGTGGTTTGAGCATATTCAGAGAATTGTGCAATTATCACCACTATAACTCCAGAACGTTTTTACTACCCAAAAAAGAAATCTCATATCTACAAGTAGTCACATCCTATTCCCACCTTTTCCCTAGCCCCTGGCTACCACCAATCTACTTTCTGCCTCTATGGATTTGCTTATGCTGACTGGTATCAATGGAGTCATATAACATGAACTATTTTTAAATAGCAAAGGAAAGTCATTCTGTCATATTAAGTCAATAATTCGGTTATAACTACCATGGCTTGATTGGGTGGGTTTTACACCCAATCCTTGCTTACAGAAAAGGACTTTCAGAGTAGGGCCTAATATGTAGATCTTTAAATACTAGTGATATAGAATATGAACTCCCTTGGGAAAACAATTTTTTAAGTTGTTTAAATAATACAGTCAAATTGAAGTGAAATTCATTTTACTCAGGACCAAAGTGGCTGAAATTAATAATCTTCTAAGATCATTTCCTTTTAAGTATGTTCTGTGAATTTGTGAAGTCTGGGTGTAGTGCTTGTATCTATTATCCTATATTCTGAAGTAGGAGAAAAGAAAAATGAACGACAAGCCTCTGCTAATTTATCTGAATTAATCATTAGATAAGTTTCCATATTCTCTACCCGAGTACATATAGCACAGCAAGCTGACAATAATTGGCCTGGTGGTAAACAGCATCTACCAAGAGAAACCACGTCAGCCACTGAACTCGCCTTCCTCCCACTAATCCTGCAAGGTAAGTACTATTTTTTTTTTTTTTTTTTTGAGACAGAGCCTCAAGCTGTCACCCTGGGTAGAGTGCCGTGGAATCACAGGTCACAGCAACCTCCAACTCCTGGGCTTAATCGAGTCTCTTGCCTCAGCCTCCCAAGCAGCTGGGTCTATAGGCACCCGCCCCAACGCCCAGCTATTTTTTGACTGTAGTTGTCACTGCTGTTTGGCAGTCCTGGGCTGGATTCGAACCTGCCAGCTCTGGTGTATGTGGCTGGCACCTTAGCCACTTGAGCTACAGGCGCCGAGCCAGTAAGTACTATTTTTTATTTTATTAAAAAAAGTAAAGAGAGGGCAGTGCCTGTGACTGAAAGGCGTAGGACGCTGGCCCATATGCCGGAGTTGGTGGGTTCAAACCCAGCCCCTTCCAAAAACTGCAAAAAATAAAATAAAATAAAAGGAAATTAAAAAAGTAATGAGACTCACTGGGATTCAATAACTTAACCAAGGAAGGTCGCACCCCTGATGTGAGGAATTGTTAATTAATGGCTAAAAGCACAGAATCAGAAGCTAAGCTTTCTGAATTCAAATTCAGATTCCTAAGGATAATACTTGTGTGAGCTGGGACAAGTTCCTGAACTTCTTTTTTTTTTTTTGAGACAGAGCCTCAAGCCATCACCCTGGATAGAGAGCCATGGCATCACAGCTCACAGCAACCTCCAATTCCTGGGCTCAAGTGAGGCTCCTGCCTCTGCCTCCCAAGTAGCTGGGACTACAGGCACCCGCCACAACATCCGGCCATTTTTTGGTTGCAGCCGTCATTGTTGTTTGGTGGGCCTGCAGCTTCATTGTTGTTTGGCGGGCCCAGGCTGGATTCAAACCCTCCAGCTCAGGTGTACGTGGCTGGCGCCTTAGCCTGTTGAGCCACAAGTGCCGAGCCTCCTGAACTTTATTCTTCAAGTCACCTCTGTAAGGAAGGGATACTACTAACAACTACCTATAGGGTGGTTTTAAGGTTCAAGTAAATTAAATGCCTAAAGTACTTAGAACAGTGCCTGGTATACAAAGAGCCCTATATAGGCATTACCTATTACTATTATTAAAGTCCAAATTTGTCTGAATTTAAAGTCCTTGATCATGCGTCTCAATGCTTACCTATATTCTTGCAGGTTAAAAATCCTGAGTACTTAGCATATTAAAAATAGCGACTGGAAAGGGCTGTGGCCTAAGCTGAACTGGCAGTGCTGCAAACTGTAGCCTCTCGGCCAGCGTGCAGGCCTTGTACAGTGAGTACATGGCTGGTGCCACCCTGTTCACGCTCTGGCAATGTCTGCTGCATGCCATTTCCTCCATCCGCTCTGTGCAAATACCACAGTTCTGATACCGCCTTGCAATTCTGTGCATTGTAAAGATGGAAGAGGAGGGTTTAAAGGGCTGATGCCTCCTGCAAAGTCTCTATTACATCACTGTAGAAATAGACTAATGAGTCTCGGCGCCTGTGGCTCAGCAGGCTAAGGCGCCAGCCACGTACACCTGAGCTGGCGGGTTCGAATCCAGCCCGGGCCCGCCAAACAACAATGACGGCTGCAACCAAACAATGGCCGGGCATTGTGGCAGGCGCCTATAGTCCTAGCTACTTGGGAGGTGGAGGCAGAAGACTCGCTTGAGCCCAGGAATTGGAGGTTGCTGTGAACTGTGATGCCACTGCACTCTATCCAGGGTGACAGCTTGAGGCTCTGTCTCAAAAAAAAAAAAAAAGAAAAGAAAGAAAGAAAGAAATAGACTAATGAAATTTCTCCACTTTACAAAAACAAGAAGCAAAACCAGGCCCATGAAGTGATAACGAGAACTGATGGCCAGGAGACTATTTTCTTGTCCATGTCCCAAAGAAATAGAGGCAATTAAGCTGTTTTATGGCAACAGCAATGATGTCAACAATGCCTTTGGAGGACTGTCATTTAGGTGTTAGTTCCTGCAAGTCTGACCAGATTCCCAGGAGAAGGAGGTGGGAATTGGGGGAATTTGTTCTCTAGAACATAAATCAAGAGAGAAAACTTCACTTTTAAGGTTTCTTAATAAAATGTGTTATCACTGTATTTGCATAACTTTTTTTTTTTTTTTTTTTTGAGACAGAGCCTCAAGCTGTCACCCTGGATAGAGTGCCGTGGCATTGCAGCTCACAGCAACCTCCAATTCCTGGGCTCAAGCCAGTCTCCTGCCTCCGCCTCCCAAGTAGCTGGGACTACAGGCGCCCGCCCACAACGCCCGGCCATTTTTTGTTTACAGCCGTCATTGTTGTTTGGCGGGCCCAGGGGCTGGATTCGAACCCGCCAGCGAACCCGCCAGCTCAGGTGTACGTGACTGGCGCCTTAGCTCGTTGAGCCACAGGCGCCGAGCCTATTTGCATAACTTTTTGCTTCCTTCCCTGGAATTGTTTTGGAGAAAAATAGCCAATAAATAAGCAAATCCTGCTGTTTGTGACCCCAGAGCTGCTGTATAGAGATGATAATATAAGAAGAAGCTTGTTAGCAACCCAATACCTACAATTTGGAGCACCTGCTATTAGGACCGTGTATTGGAAATCTTTGTCATTTCTCTAAATACCTAGAGCATCAGCTTGGTGCCTGTAACTCAGTGGTTAGGGCACTGGCCACATGCACTGGGGCTAGTGGGTTCGAAGCTGGCCCAGGCCTGCTAAACAAACAAACAAACAAAAATAGCTAGGCATTGTGGCAGGCACCTGTAGTCCCAGCTACTCAGGAGGCAGAGGCAAGAGACTCACCTGAACCCAAGGTTGCTGTGAGATATGATGCCACAGCATTCTACCATGGGTGACACAGTGAGACTTTGTCTCGAAAAAAGAAAAAATACCTAGAACATCTCTCTCCTTGTCCTCAATCTTGACTACACGTCAGAATCACACAGGAAATTTTTAACTAATGTGCTTTTAGAACTCCCAGGCTATGGCCCCAGAGAGGCTGGTTCCATTGCTCTGGGATGTAGCATGGGCTTCAGGAATTCCAAAGGCTCCTAAGTTACAGATAATCAAATTTCAGAGTTGGTGTTGGTTGGCAGAATATGGGCCTCTGGTCCTGCCTCAATTTCAGCTGTTCTAGAGGATGGTTGACTACATTTTGAGGTCTCCTTTGAGGTCCCTTCACTCCTGAACGAATTTTAATTTTCTGTATAGCCCATGGTTCATATTTTATGTCAGATCATCCCAACTTGAGCCTTCAGGGAAGTTCTCCTAAACTAGCATGATTAAGTGAGAGTTACCTCCCTTAAAATCCCAATAAAATGAACGCTGATAGATAACCAAGTGTCTCAGTCAGTTAGTACTGTAACAAATTATCATAGACTGGGTTGCCCAAACAACAAAGATTTATTTCTCACAGTTCTCGAGACTGGGAAATCCGAAATCAAGATATCAGCAGATTTAGTGTCTGCTGGGGCCCACTTCCAGGTTTGCAGACAATTGACTTCTCCTTGTATCCTCACAGGATGGAGAAAGTTTGGTCCCTTCATCCTTTCATAACAGCACTAATCCCATCAACGGGGGCTCCATCCATGATCTAATTACCTTCCAAAGGCCCCACCTCCCCATACCATCACATTAGAGGTTAAGATTTCAACACATGGGCCCAGCGCCCAAAGTACAATGGTTACAGCACCTGCCAAGGTTTGCAGGTTCGAACCCAGCCCAGGCCAGCTAAGCAAGAATGACAACTGGAACAGAAAAATAGCAGGGCATTGTAGTGGACACATGTAGTCCCAGCTATTTGGGAGGGTGAGGCAAGTGAATCACTTAAGCTTAAGAGTTTGAGGTTGCTGTAAGCTGTGACGCCATGGCACTCTACCTAGAGTGACATAGTGAGACTCTGTCTCAAAAAAAAAAAAAAAGAAGATTTCAACATATGAATTCGAGAGGAGGGATGTCATTTGGGGAACATTCAGTCCATAACACCAAGTAATAGAGATCAGCTGAAGGACGAAGAGTTTGACTATAAACTTAGAAAAGTAACTTAGTTCAGGCGGTGCCTGTGGCTCAGTGGGTAGGGCGTCAGCCCCATATACCGAGGGTGGCGGGTTCAAACCCGTCCCCTGTCAAATTGCAACAAAGAAATAGCCAGGCGTTGTGGTGGGTGCCTGTAGTCCCAGCTACTTGGGAGGCTGAGGCAAGAGAATCACCTAAGCCCAGGAGTTGGAGGTTGCTGTGAGCTATGACGCCACAATAATCTACCTAGGGCGACAAAAGTGAGACTCTATCCCTTAAAAAAAAAAGAGAGAGAGAGAGAGAAAAGTAACTTAGTTCTGTTAATGTGTGGAATCATATACAATTCTGTTTTTCTTTCTTTCTTTCTTTCCAGAGACAGAGTCTCACTTTACTGCCCTCAGTAAAGTGCTGTGGCATCACAGCTCACAGCAACCTCCAATTCCTGGGTTTATGTGATTCTCTTGCCTCAGCCTCCCGAGTAGCTGGGACTACAGGCGCCCACTACAATGCCCAGCTATCTTTTGTTGTTGTTGCAGTTTGGCCAGGGTCGAGTTCAAACCCACCACCCTTGGTATATGGGGCCAGCACCCTGCTCATTGAGCCACAGGAGCCGCCCTCTGTTTTTCTTCTTAATAAAATAGGATACTAGCACCCTGAGAGGCCAAGACAGCTGGATTGCCTGAGCTCATGAGTTCGGGACCAGCCTGAACCAGAGCAAGACCTTGTCTCTAAAAATAGTTGGGCATTGTGGCAGGCACCTATAGTCCCAGATACTCAGGAGGCTGAGGCAAAAGAATCCTTTAAAGCCCAAGAGTTTGAGGTTGCTGTGAGTCGTAAGGCCATGGCACTCTACCAAGTGTGACAAAGTCAGACTCTATCTCAAAAAAAAAAAAAAGAAAGAAAGAAAGAAAGAAAAGAAAACTACCAACCAAAGACAGAACATCTTATAAGATGATTGGGCCAATGAGAATGGACACCAAATTAAGCTTTTTTTTTTTTTTTTTTTGAGCGAGTCTCTTGCCTCCACCTCCCAAGTAGCTGGGACTACAGGCGCCCGCCACAACACCCGGCCATTTTTAGGTTGCAGCCATCATTATTGTTTGGCGGGCCCAGGCTGGATTCGAACCCGCCAGCTTAGGTGTACGTGGCTGGTGCCTTAGCCCGCTGAGCCACAGGCGCTGAGCCAAATTAAGCTTTTTTTTGAGACAAGCTGTCACCCTGGAGAGAGTGCTGTGGCATCACAGCTCACAGCAACCTCCAATTCCTGGGCTTAAGCGAGTCTCTTGCCTCCACCTCTCAAGTCTGGGACTACAGGTGCCCGCCACAATGCCCGGCCATTTTTTGGTTGCAGCCGTCATTGTTGTTTGGCGGGCCCGGGCTGGATTCAAACCCGCCAGCTCAGATATACGTGGCTGGCGCCTTAGCCTGTTGAGCCACAGGCGTCAAGCCCAAATTAAGCTTTGAATTACAGTAGAATGTCTGTAAGTTGATCTTCCAAGGGACTATAACAAACTGGTCAACATATGGAGGTGGTCAACTTAAGGCACTTGGCCTTATGCAAATGTGGCCATTTTTCAATCTGTGAAAATTAGGTCAACACTTAAGGAGGTGGTCAATGTAGGGAGGTGGTTGACTCTGAAGATTCCACTATATTTCCATTCCACAGCAGACACTTATGAAGCAGCACAGGTGGCTGCGCTGTGCCAAGTACTTAGGATTCAGAAATGTGCCTGGTGGGGCTGAATGTCTAGCGAGGGGTCAGGTGATTTCAACATACTATGGTCAGTGCTCCATTAGAAAAGAGTAACAGGGCAGGAACATGTTTCTGCTCAAAGGGAGAATGGTGGTAAGGCAGAGAAGAAGGAAGTCTTTTTGTGGAGGAAAAGCTTTAACTAAGTTTTAAAAGATGAGTGTTATCCAAGGGAGGTGAAATATTGGGGGTTAGGAGTTAGGGTCTCAATCAAACTCCAGCTTCCCTCCAAGTTCTGAATTAATCAAGAAATTGACGCACGGGTCAACTAGGGATCAAAGTCTCAGCATTGTCATTGTTACCTTTGTATTACTCTAAAATGACCACCACTTTGCCAGAAGGCTGGAATGCAGTGGTGTGATCAGAACCTTGAACTCCCAGGCTCAAATGATCTTATTCAACTGATCTTAAGACTGTAAAGTAAGCATCACCACACTCGGCTATTTTTTTTCTTTTCTTTCTTTCTTTTTTTTTTTTTTCAGAGATGAGGGTTTCACTATGTTGCCCAACTCCTGGTTTCAAACTCCTGGCCTCAAGGAATCCTCTCACCTCAGCCTCCCCATGTGTTTTCTAGCCATACTTCCGAAATCTGTGGTTATGTAAACAAAGCAGTTTGTTACACATAAACAAGTTATTCCTTATTACTCACCTAGTAAAGCAAATTCATCCTTAAAAGACCTGTAAGGAGAAACATAACTTCTTTGTTTTTATTTGAACCCATACCAGAATCAGTTCTAAGCTATATAGTCTATTTGGCATGCACTGATTTGTGGATATTCATATCTATTATCATTTTTGGTCCTAAAAGCTAAATGGGAGATTTGAAGACTAGCTTCTTATGGAGCCTATAGGCCATGCAATTATACAATTGTGCAATAAAATTTTAGAAACTATTGCCACAGTATGCATATGTGTGTGTGCATACTGTATACACTCTGTCAACCACCATGTAAACTTTTGTGGAAGGCCATCATAAACCCAAACGTAATCAAAGCCACACTAAAGTCATCTCTATTAGAGTGTATAGATTAGAACCCCAATAGATTGAAATTTAACTCCTCTGATTTCTACAGGGGGTAAATATTCACAGTCTTTGCGTTTCTACTACGTAGTAAATTCTACCTAAAGTTTGTTTATTTATTTATTTATTTTGCAGAGACAGTCAGTCAGTATGTATGTATGTATTTTGTAGAGACAGAGTCTACCTTCAGTAGAGTGCCGTGGCGTCACACAGTTCACAGCAACCTCCAACTCCTGGGCTTAGGTGATTCTCTTGCCTCAACCTGGGACTGTAGCTGGGACTACAGGTGCCCGCCACAACACCCAGCTATTTTTCTGTTTTGCAGTTAAGCTGAGGCCAGGTTTGAACCTACCACCTTCGGTATATGGGACTGGTGCCCTACTCAATGAGCCACAGGCACCGCCCTTACCTAAAGTTTAGTGGGACAAATAGAGTTTACATCACAATCCTACAGACTACTGAAAATTGAGAATCAGCTGTCCATGACATTAAAATGACCTTTTGCTATGAAGTTGCGATTTCCACTTCTGAATCTCCCTCTGGGTTTCTGAGCTGCCCGTTCACTTTTTATTCCCCCTTGTCTTTCAATATAAGTGTCTTAAACCTGACTACATGAACTGGCAGCATTCTGGAAAGCACTCTTCATGCTGTTTATTTTTTTATTAGTACAGATACTATTATAGCTTACAAAATGGATTATTTTTTTCTTTTTTTTAAGACAGAGCCTCGGCTCGGCGCCTGTGGCTCAAGCAGCTAAGACACCAGCCATGTACACCTGAGCTGGCAGGTTCGAATCCAGCCCGGCCCGTCAAACAAACAATGATGACTGCAAACAAAAAATGGCCGGGTGTTGTGGCGGGCGCCTGTAGTCCCAGCTACTTGGGAGGCAGAGGCAGGAGATTTGCTTGAGCCCAGGAATTGGAGGTTGCTGTGAGCTGTGATGATACAGCACTCTATGCAAGGAAACAGCTTGAGGCTCTGTCTTTTTTTTTTTTTTTTTTTTGAGACAGAGCCTCAAGCTGTCACCCTGGGTAGAGTGTTGTGACGTCACAGCTCATAGCAACCTCCAGCTCTTGGGCTTAGGTGATTCTCTTGCCTCAGCCTCCCAAGTAGCTGTGACTCAAATGGATTTTCTATGCTTTGCTAGTTATGTTATAATCAGTAAATATTAGAAATTCCAGGAAATAGACAACTTTTTTCTTCTTTGTATAACCTCTCCAATCTTTAAAACTTAACCTGATGTTTAATGTACCATAAATAGATCCAACATCATCAGATTGTTTTTGTGTTTGGATTTGCATGAGAGAACAATGACAATTAAACTCATTCTATTTATTTATTTATTTATTTTGAGACAGAGCCTCAAGCTGTCACTCTGGATAGAGTGCGGTGGCATCACAGCTCAACTCCTGGGCTCAAGTGAGTCTCCTGCCTCTGCCTCCCAAGTAGCTGGGACTACAGGCACCCGCCACAATGCCTGGCCATTTTTTGGTTGTAGCCGTCATTGTTTGGCAGGCCCGGGCTGGATTCGAACCCGCCAGCTCAGGTGTACGTGGCTGGCGCCTTAGCCCATTGAGCCACAGGCACCGAGACAACTCATTCTATTTATAATGTTTATATTTAGTGGTCTGAGGAGTTGTACTTTTATCAGCCCATTGAGTATTGAAGCTCAATTTGGGGATGCAAATCATATTATAAGACAAATAATAACCCTTCAGATGTGTTGCTATGCACTACTGATGGCGTGCCATTAAAATAATTGTGAGCACCAAAGTAGAGCTCCTTTTTTTTTTTACATATACATGTGTTTATAGGTTTTCACTTTTTGCCTTCGCAGAATTTAAAAGGCTTAAATTTTAATAACAATAACAATGTTTAAGATAAGGACCAGAAGTAGAGCTACTTTTGTAAGAATGTTTTACAAAAAAT
This sequence comes from Arctocebus calabarensis, assembly GCA_963573935.1. Taxonomy (NCBI): domain Eukaryota; kingdom Metazoa; phylum Chordata; class Mammalia; order Primates; family Lorisidae; genus Arctocebus; species Arctocebus calabarensis. The sequence goes on from CAUYON010079823.1 coordinate 9,803, forward strand.
GATTAATAATGGAATAAGAATAGTTACGGACATTTTCCTTGTTCTTTTTGATATAGAAGATACACAAGAACTATGAGGTAGACTGACTTAGGTCAGGGCCATGCTATGTGTAACAGACGGTACTGCAACACGGATATAAATGACCGACACCAGCGCCTAGTCGCACGTCTTCTAGGATGACTTTGTGAACTTAGTGGTCAGACCTCATCCACTGACAGCTCTGTTGGCCGTTCCAGAAAAAGAGTTCTAATTGCTTTGAAGGCTGGACGAGAAACAGCCTTCAGTGTGTACCTTGTCAAGGGGAATGCTCTGAAGGTGAGCATAGTGGTATTCAGCAATGAGGTATGTAGCGCCTTTTCTAGGTTGAGTTCACAAACTTAATTCTGACCTTGTCTATGAAGTCCTGTTTGTTTTTTAAATGGAGGTTGGTGTAATGCTATAAATGTGAATTGAGTAGTAAAACTTGATGATCGGGAAGGCTTAGATCGTGGAGGAGGCTGTGTCAAGACACAGGGCAACATAAAGAAAAACACAAGGCACGCATTAGAAATCAGAAGGTTAATAGTTCAGGATACCTGGCCATTGGTAAATAGTGAAATAGAATTCTGTGGCCACCAGACTTGATAATGGTAATAGTAAGGATAATTAAAGAGAGAACTTAGTCTCTTAAAGATTAAGGAAGTGGCACTAAAGTATGGTGAATGGAACTAGAGTGATTCCATTAGTAGTTATTTTTTTGTTTCTAATTTGACCTCAAGAGCTGTTGACATTGAGAAGAGAAGGCCTAGTTCTTCTCATTACCCATCACATCCAATCACGGGGCTACAGCTACTATAAGGAGAACTAGGGATCTTGGTAGAAAGAACTGAGGAGATAAAGTACACAGCCTTCCTCTCTTCCCCCGTCCTACCCTATGCACACCTCCTCTACATAACCACCAACAATTCTTTTTTTTTTGTAGAGACAGAGTCTCACTTTATTACCCTCGGTAGAGTGCCCTGGCATCACACAGCTCACAGCAACTTCCAACTCCTGGGCTTAGGCGATTCACTTGCTTCAGCTTCCCGAGCAGCTGGGACTATAGGTGCCCGCCACAATGGGGGGTTTAAACCCACCACCCTCGGTATATGGGGCCAGCGCCCTACCCACTGAGCCACAGGTGCCATCCACCAACAACTTCTTATACTAAATGTTATGTCAGTTGACCTAAGCAAGAACACATTGCATTGTATGTAATCCAGTAAGAAAATGAATGTTTTCTGGCTCTGCGCCTGTGGCTCAATGGGGTAAGGCGCCAGCCAAATACACCTGAGCTGGCGGGTTCAAATCCAGCCTGGTCTGCCAAACAACAATGACAGCTACAACCAAAAAAATGGCCAGGCATTGTGGTGGGCACCTATAGTCCCAGCTACTTGGGAGGTGGAGACAAGAGACTCTCTTGAGCCCAGGAATTGGATGTTGCTGTGAGCTGTGATGCCACTGCACTCTATCCAGGGTGATAGCTTAAGGCTCTGCCTCAATAAAAAGAAAATGAATGATTTTACACACACCACTTTTTTTCTTTTCTTTTCTTTTTTTTTTTTTTTTTAAGAGACAGAGTCTGACTTTATCTCCCTCAGTTGAGTGCCGTGGCATCACACAGCTCACAGCAACCTCCAACTCCTGGGCTTAGGTGATTCTCTTGCCTCAGCCTCCCGAGTAGCTGGGACTACAGGTGCCTGCCACAATACCTGGCTATTTTTCTGAGGCCAGGTTTGAACCCTCCACCTTCAGTATATGGGGCCCACGCCCCACTCGATGAGCCACAGGCACACCATTCTTTTTTTTTGGAGACAGAGCCTCGAGCTGGATAGAGTGCTGTGCCATCACAGCTCACAGCAACCTCCAATTCCTGGGCTCAAGCGAGTCTCCTGCCTCTGCCTCCCAAGTAGCTGGGGACTACAGGCACCTGCCACAATGCCTGGCCATTGTTGTTTGGCAGGCCTGGGCTGGATTCCAACCTACCAGCTCAGGTGTATGTAGCTGGCACCTTAGCCCATTGAGCCACAGGCGCCAAGCCCTACATACACCATTCTTAACAACATATATTAATTGCTGATGAGTTGTCACAAATTGAGAATATGTGTGTGTGCTACATTCTTTTTCAGCAATATAAGAAAACGGCTCATTTCTCGGCTCAGTGCCCATAGCACAGTGATTATGACACCAGCCACATACAATGACAGTGGTGGGTTCGAACTCACCCCTGGCCAAACTGCAACAAAAAAATAGCCGGGCGTTGTGGCAGGAGCCTGTAGTCCCAGCTACTTGGGAGGCTAAAGCAAGAGAAACATTTAAGCCCAAGAGTTTGAGGTTGCTGAGAGCTGTGACACGACAGAACTCTACCAAGGGCAACATAGTGAGATTCTGTCTCAAAAAAAAAAAAAAGAAAGAAAAAGAAAAAGGAAAAGAAAAGAAAATATCATTTCTCAATACTGCAACCTCTATTACAGTGTTTTTCAACCGTTTTTTTTTTTTGAGACAGAGCCTTAAGCTGTCACCCTGGGTAGAGTGTCGTGGCATCACAGGCTCACAGCAACCTCCAATTCCTGGACTCAAGCGAGTCTCTTGCCTCTGCCTCCCAAGTAGCTGGGACTATAGGCACCCGCCACAACGCCCGGCCAGTTTTTGGTTGCAGCCATCATTGTTGTTTGGCGGGCCCAGGCTGACTCGAACCCGCCAACTTAGATGTACGTGGCTGGCGCCTTAGCCCGCTGAGCCACAGGTGCCAAGCCTTTTCAACCGTTTTTATTTCATGGCACACTCTAACCTATAAACATCCAAAGCACACTTAAATTATGTTGATTAAAAAAAAAGGAGTAGAAAAAGATATAACTTTTTTGATTTCTTTCTTTTTTAAGACAGTTTCACTATGTCACCCTCAGTAGAGTGCGGTGGCATCACAGCTCACAGCAACCTCAAACCCTTGGGCTTAAGTGATTCTCTTGCCTCAGCTTCCCAAGTAGCTGGGACTGCAGGTGCCCGCCACAACACCCTGACTAGTTTTTGTTGTTGTTGGTGGTGGTGGTGGTGTTCTCATTGCTTAGCAGGCCCCAGCCAGGTTGGAACCCGCCAACCCCAGTGCATGTGGCTGGTGCCCTAACCAATGAGCTATAGGGGCCAAGCCTGATTTCTTTATTAATAAACAGAATGAACCATCACAGCCAAAAGATAAAACAAAACAATCAATAATTTGTAATAAAAAGATAACAATTAAAATTCTTTTATGGCTCAGCGCCTGTGGCTCAACGGGCTAAGGCACCAACCTCGTACACCTGAGCTGGCAGTTCGAATCCAGCCCCACTCGCCAAACAACAATGACAGCTGCAACCAAAAAATGACTGGGCATTTGTGGCACATGCCTGTAGTCCCAGCTACTTGGGAGGCAGAGGCAGGAGACTCGCTTGAGCCCGGGAATTGGAGGTTGCTGTGAGCTGTGATGCCACCGCACTCTATCCAGGGTGACAGCTTGAGGCTCTGTCTCAAAAAAAAAAAATCTTTTAAAAACTTATTTATATTTATTAATTTTTCTGTTTAATATAATTTTACATTTAATGACATTTAACATTTTATGACAACAGTCATATCTGACTGTTGATCTTTTTTAGAATATTTTCTTTGCAAGGTCAAATTTTGGACAGACATAGTTTTTTGGTTTTTTTTTTGAGACAGAGCCTCAAGCTGTCACCCAGAATAGAGTGCTGTGGCATCACAGCTCACAGCAACCCCCAATTCCTGGGCTCAAGCGAGTCTCCCTCCTCCGCCTCCCAAGTAGCTGGGACTACAGGCACCGGCCACAACACCCAGTCACTTTTTGGTTGCAGCCATCATTGTTGTTTGGCGGGCCCGGCTGGATTCGAACCCACCAGCTCAGGTGTATGTGGCTGGCGCTTTAGCCCATTGAGCCACAGGCGCTGAGCCTGGACAAACATAGTTTTAACTCTTCTAAGGATTCTGTCCATGATCAAGTTTTCTTTTTAATATTATTCATTTTAGAAAAGCTTGCTTTGCACAAATATGACATTGAGAATGGAAGAAGTATTTCTTTTCTTTTTTTGGAGACAGAGCCTCAAGCTGTCACCCTAGATAGAGTGCTGTGGTATCACAGCTCACAGCAACCTCCAACAATTCCTGGGCTCAAGCGAGTCTCTTGCCTCTGCCTCCCAAGTAGCTGGGACCACAAGTGCCCACCACAACGCCCAACCATTTTTTCGTTGCAGCCATCATTGTTGTTTGGCAGGCTTGGGCTGGATTCGAACCCACCAGCTCAGGTGTACATGGCTGGTACCTTAGCCCGCTGAGCCACAGGCGCCGAGCCGAAGTATTTCTTTTCTTTTCTTTTTTTTTTTTTTTTAGAGACAGAGTCTCACTTTGTCACCCTCGGTAGAGTGCCTTGGCATCACAGCTCACAGCAACCTCAAGCTCTTAGGCTTAGGCAATTCTCTTGCCTCAGCCTCCTGAGTAGCTGGGACTACAGGTGCCCACCACTACTCCCAACTATTTTTGTTTGTTTGTTTTCTTTTTTTGAGATGGAGTTTCACTTGGTCACCCTGGGTAGAGTGCCTTGGTGTCATAGCTCACAGCAACCTCAAACTTTCAGGCTCAAGCGATGCTCTTGCCTCAGCCTCCCAAGTAGCTAGAACTACAGGTGCCTGCTACAATGCTCAGCTATTTTTTAGAGATAGGGTCCTGCTCTGACTCAGGCTGCTCTCAAACCTGTGAGCTCAGGCAGTCCACATACCTTGGTCTCTCAAGTGCTGGGATTACAGGTGTTAGCCACCAAGCCTGGCTGGAATGTGGCTTTTTTTTTTTTTGAGACAAAGTCTCACTATGTTGCCCTCAGTAGAGTGCCGGAGTGTCAGAGTGTCGCAGCTCACAGCAACCACAAACTCATGGGCTTAAGTGATTCTCTTGCCTCAGCCTCCCAAGTAGCTGGGACTACAGGCAGCCAGCACAATGCTGGGCTATTTTTGTTGTTGTTGTTATTGCAATTGTCATTGTTGTTTAGCTGGCCCAGGCTAGGTTCAAACCCACCAGCTTGGGTGTATGTGGCCGGCGCCGTAACCACTGTGCTACAGGCCCAAGTTGGAATGTTGCATTTTTTAAAAGGTTGATAGCCAATGCAGTGGTTACACCTGTAATCCTAGCACTCTGGGAGGCCAAGGCGGGTAGATTGCCTCAGCTCAGGAGTTCAAGACCAGTCTAAGCAAGAGCAAGAGCCCCATCTCTAAAAAATAGCTGGGCATTGTGGTGGGCACCTGAAGTTCCAGCTACTTGGGAGGCTGAGGCAAGAGAATCACTTGAGGCTAGGAGTTTGAGGTGGCTGTGAGCAATGACACCATGGCACTTTATTGAGGGCAGCAAAGTGAGACTGTCTCAAAAAAAAAAAAAAGAAAAGGTTGATACTTCTTCCTTTAGTTCATAAAATCTTGGTAGATATTTTCCTTGAGATAACCATCTTACTTGCATATGTAATAAGAGCTACATATTAGAAGCATCCATTGAGATGCTTAATTGAGGAACATAATTCTGTGAATAATCTTGATTGCAATGGCCAGCTTTTTATATTTTCATAGTGCCATCTAGGACCTTTTATAATTCAGGTACTAATGATTTTGACACTAGTATTTCTTTTTTTTCTTTTTTTTTTTTTTGAGACAGAGCCTCAAGTTGTCACCCTGGATAGAGTGCTGTGGCATCCCAACTGACAGCAACCTCCAATTCCTGGGTTCAAGCAAGTCTCCTGCCTCCGCCTCCCAAGTAGCTGGGACTACAGGCGCCTGCCACAACGCTCAGCCATTTTTTGGTTGCAGCCGTCATTGTTGTTTGGTGGGCCCAGGCTGGATTTGAACCAGCCAGCTCAGGTGTACGTGGCTGGCGCCTTACCCTGCTGAACCACAGGTGCCGAGCCGACACTAGTATTTCTTTGTGTAGAAAACAGTGAGTAGAAATAATTTTTGGACTTTTTTGTGCAAGTGTAACAAATCCTTTTACACCTCTGAGCATTGATGGGGCTCCATCCATATAAATATATATTCAGGAGTCTCAAGATAAGTTATTAAAAAAACTCTCTATCAAATAAAAAATACCTTGGCCCTTTGTTGTTGTTTGGCATGGTTGCCAAAATAAAAACTCTGCTATGGTTTCTTCTTTATAGACAAATCTACTAAATGCTAAAAGTTGGGGTTTAACATTTGAATCAGTAGATTCTTCCACCTGGATGGATGGTGGATTTGTCTACTAAACAAATCTACTACAGGAGGCTGAAGAAGGAGGATCACTTGAACCAAGGAGTTTGAGGTTGCAGTGAGCTTTGGTTATGTTACTGCATTCCAGCCCAGGTAACAGAGTGAGAACCTGTCACAAAAAACAAACAACAACAACAAAATTTGTTCCAACAAAGAAACAAAGATTCAATAACATTTACATTTCAGTGAACACATTAAATCTTTTTTTTTTTTTTTTTTGAGACAGAACCTCAAGCCGTCACCCTGGATAGAGTGCTGTGTCATCACAGCTCACAGCAACCTCCAATTCCTGGGCTCAAGCGAGTCTCCTGCCTCTGCCTCCCAAGTAGCTGGGACTGCAGGCACCCGCCACGGCGCCCAGCCATTTTTTGGTTGCAGCCATCATTGTTGTTTGTCAGGCCTGGGCTGGATTCGAACCCGCCAGCTCAGGTGTACATGGCTGGCGCCTTAGCCTGTTGAGCCACAGGCAATGAGCCAACACATTAAATCTTTAAATAGAAATGTTTGTAGTCTCATGAAAACTCTCATCTTTTTTCTATTTTTTCCTTTTCTCTTTTTTTCTATTTTAAAAAAATGTGCAATAAACACTACTCATGGATTTCTAGTCTGCATTTATTGGTAATCTTCACATAGAAGTTAAGGAGTAGGTCAGAGTTAAGCTATAACATCAAATACTTGGAATAGCTCCAATATGACTACTTTTCCCCTTAAAGGCTATTTGCTTAGTAGTTAGACTTGGAAAGTGTTCTTAAGTGCAATAATTTTGTTTTAAGATAGAAATATATTTAATTGAATTTATTTATTTATTTATTGAGACAGAGTCTCGCTTTGTCACCTTGGTAGAGTGTCATGACCTCAAAGCTCACAGCAACCTCAAACTCTTGGGCTCAAGAAATCCTCTTGTCTCAGCCTCTTGAGTAGCTGGGAGTACAGGTGCCTGCTACAATGCCTGGCTATTTTTAGAGATAGGGTCTTGCCCTGGCTCGGGCTGGTCTTGAATTCCTGAGCTCAAGCGATCTATCTGCCACCCAGAGTGCTAGTACTATAGGCATGAGCCACCAATCCTAGCCTAAAAATATATTTAAAAAAAAAAAACAAAAAATAACAAGTGTTGGCAAGGTTGTAGAGAAAATGGATCTCTTATACACTGTTTGGGGGAATGTAAAATGGTGCAGCCCCTGTGGAAAACAGTATAGAGGTTCCTCAAAAAATTAAAAATAGGGCTCGACGCCTGTGCCTCAACAGGCTAAGGCGCCAGCCACGTACACCTGAGCTGGCGAGTTTGAATCCAGCCCCGGGCCCGCCAAACAACAATGATGGCTGCAACCAAAAAATGGCCGGGCATTGTGGCGGGTGCCTGTGGTCACAGCTACTTGGGAGGCAGAGGGAGGAGACTCGCTTGACCCCAGGAATTGGAGGTTGCTGTGAGCTGTGAGCCACGGCAGTCTATCCAGGGTGACAGCTTAAGGCTCTGTCTCAAAAAAAAAAGTTAAAAATAGAACTACCATATGACCCAGCAATCCTACTTCTGGGTATATTTCCAAAAGATTTGAAATGAGGATCTTGAAAAGATATCTTCACTCCCATGTTCATTGCAGCGTTATTCACAATAGTCATTCTTTTTTGTTTGTTTTGTTTTGTTTTGAGACAGAGTCTCACTTTGTCATCCCTGGTAGAGCGCTCTGGCATCACAGCTCACAGCAACATCCAATACTTGGGCTCAAGTGATTCTCTTGCTTCAGCCTCCCTACAGTGCCCACCCACAATGCCAGGCTATTTTTAGAGACGGGGTCTGGCTCTTGCTCAGGCTGGTCTTGAACCTGTGAGCTCAGGCAATCCACCTGCCTCAGCCTCCCAGAGTGCTAGGATTATAGGCGTGAGCCACCCTGCCTGACCCTACACTAGTCAACCGTGACACATTCAGATTGTTGGCAGGTTTCAGCTCCTTGCACCTTCAGGACAGAGGCCTGTGGTACTGAAGTTTGTAAGATAGCCCCTGGCTTCTTCAAGGTAAGCAGGAGAGTCTTTCTCACTTTAGCCATCTTATACTGACTCTTATACACAGTCACAGGAATGACATCTTATCATCTTTGCTATGTATTATGTTGGCTAGAAGCAAGTCACAGGTTCCCACCACAATTAGGGGGAGGAGGGATATATACGGGCATGATTCATGAGGGGCTACCTTAGTATGTGTCCACTACATATTCCTTTGTCTCCATTTCTCGCCTCAATCCGATAAAAGCTCTTCATGGCTTTTCACATTAGTATCCCCAGTATTTACACAGAGCCTGACACATAGCGCTAGATAATAGCCTTTTTTTTTTTTTTTTTTTTTGGTTGGGGCTGGGTTTGAACTCACACCTCTGGCATATGGGGCCGGCGCCCTACTCCTTTGGCCCTACTCCTTTGAGCCACAAGCGCTGCCCAGCTCTAGATAATAATTTAAAGCTAAAAAAAAATAATAATAAAATAAATAATTTAAAGCTATAGTTATCAAACTTCTGGTCTCAAGACCCTAATTTAAAACATTACCTTAGGCAGTTCGGCACCTGTGGCTCAATGGGCTAAGGCGCCAGCCACATACACCTGAGCTGGCGGGTTCGAATCCAGCCCAAGCCCACCAAACAATGACAGCTGCAACCTAAAAATGGCCAGGTGTGGCAGGCGCCTGTAGTCCCAGCTACTTGGGAGGCAGAGGAAGGAGACTAGCTTGAGCCCAGGTATTGGAGGTTGCTGTTAGTTTTGATGACAGCTTGAGTCTCTTTCTAAAAAAAAAAAAAAAAAAAAAAAAATTACCTTAGGAAAAAACTCTTAAAAACATTGAGGACCTGAAAGAGCTTTGTTTACAAATATTGTATTTAATGAGATTTCTTTATTCATTTAAAAAGTAACAATAACTTATTCATTAACCTATATAACACTTTAAAATAATTATATTTTCAAAAAATTGTGAGAAGAATAGCAGTGCTTTACATTTCGACATTTTTTTTTTTTTTTAAACAGAGCCTCAAGCTGTCACCCTGGATAGAGTGCAGTGGCCTCACAGCTCACAGCAACCTCCAATTCCTGGGCTCAAGCGAGTCTCCTGCCTCTGCCTCCAAAGGTAAATAATGTCTTCACATTATTATGAATATAGTTTGACCTTGTGTGTCCCTTGAAGAGATTTTGCGGACTCCTAGAAGGCCTCGGCTCACTCTTTGTGAACCATTGATTTAAATAATTGTCATGTGATAAGAGAAATACTTTGATTTATTCAATAAGTATTTATTAGGTCTTATTCGGCACCAGGCATTGCTCAAAGTGGTTAACTAGACAAAGCAGGTGCCTGTCCTCAGGCTGTTCACAGACAGGGGTTGACATTCGAGCTGAAATTTAAGCGACAAAGGGCAGGTGAGGCAGAGATCTGAGGAGATAGATTCCCAGACAAAGTGGGCCCTCCAAAGCTCTGAGCGCAGTCTGGCTGGAATGTAGCCAAAAGGAGGGAGGGCGGCTGGAGGCTGGAGAGGTGGGCAGGGGCAAATCGAGAGGGGCCCAAGTCAGGAATTTGAAATTGTAAGTCTAAATTTCTAGACCGTGCGAAGAAATGGTGGGAGGAGTGGAAAGGCTAAAGGATGTCTGCGTGGAGCCAAGGAAGGTCGCGCCAAGGTCAAGAGACACTCTGCTCGGGCCGAGTCGCTGCCAAACCGGTGCTTACCGGCTCAAATCGGCTTACGCCGCGAGAGGGCTGGCGGAAGCGCGCCCGGCGTCTCGGGGAAGCTTGGGTCTCGGCGGCCGCCGTACCCGCCGTACCCGGACGGAGGCGGGCCGGTTGCCTTGGAGCCGGCGAGACGCAGGGGGCCTCCTCCGCGGAGCAGAGCGCCGGCCGCGGGCCCCGTCAACATGTCGGTGCTGGACGCGCTGTGGGAGGACCGGGATGTTCGCTTCGACGTGTCATCTCAGTGAGTCTCCAAAGGTTCCCCGGGGGCCTGCAGCCCGTAAAGGGCCCCGTGGTGCGGGTTCGGACCCGCGGAGGGAGCCTGTACCCCGCAGCCCATGTCCCTGGCCGGGGTGGGAACGGGTTTGCTCCAGTCTTCTGGCCTCGTGTGACCGCACACTGGTGGGGTTTCTGCGGCCTTCCGGAGGCCCGCGCCACAGCAAGAACGCGTCTAGATTACATCATTTGGAGCCGGTGCTGTCTTCTGCCCCATCCTGGCCGGAGGGACCTCTCAGCAATGTGCAAGTGAACATGGCCCGGACCAATCTGGCTGGAGTGTCCAGTACGCCAAGTGGGGTTGGGATTTCAGTTTCGTGTGGTGGAAGGCACGTAGGGCAGGGACTCAGGAAACTAGGGTTCTAAACTAGGTCTAGAATAATGGACCCCCTTGTGGGCCCTTGGACAAATGACTTCATCGTTCTGAACTCGAGTCTTACCATCTGTAAAAAGAGGGAGATGGTAGTAAGCAGTCTTCCAACTTCCTAACCATACAGACTTTATGTCCATAGTAAGTGATTCCACCTAAGTCGCCAAGGAGGAGGAGATCTCTTTTGGAACCTCTCAAACAGAAGCTGTATTTTTGGAAAATATGGTTAGAAGTCTCCTGCCCAAAAATTTAAGGGGAGAAATGGCCCATTAGGGTATTAAGTGTAGAAAATGTTTAAGGTAAGGTTCATGGATTAATGGGGTGGAACTTCTTAGCCACTTCTTATGTTCCTTATCATGGACATTACCTCCTTAGATGGAAAAATGAAATTTTGAGGCATCTCCCAGGCATAATTGTGGCTGGATCTAATACGAAAATGATATTAAATCTTTTAAGAAGTTAGGGAAAGGAGTTTGTAAAATTACAAACCATAGTTATTACATACATTCTAGCCTTTTAAAAATCATTCTTGGAGGCTTGGCGCCTGTGGCTCAGTGGGCTAAGGTGCCAGGCACGTACACCTGAGCTGGCGGATTCGAATCCACCCCGGGCCTGCCAAACAACAATGACAGCTGTAACCAAAAAATGGCCCGGCCTTGTAGTGGGCGCCTGGAGTCCCAGCTACTTGGGAGGCGGAGGCAGGAGACTCGCTTGAACCCAGGAATTGGAGGTTGCTGTGAGCTATGATGCCATGGCACTCTATCCAGGTGACAGCTTGAGGCTGTGTCTCAAAAAAAAAAAAAAATCATTTTTGGAGATTTTTTAATCCAAACAAAAGTCCATTTCATGAACATTTTTACTTCATTAAATATTTATCAGCTGTTTATTATGTGCTAGTTTCTGTGCTGATTGCTAGAGAAACAAAAATACAGAAGATTCTGTACTGTACCTGATTTTCATAGACCAGATATGTACCACATGTGCGTATCAGTACAGTAGACCTGGTTTCTTATGTTGACCAGTTTGTTACAGTCTCTTAGCGGTCAACTTACAGAGGTTCTACTGTAATAGGAAGTGATATTTGTACCTCCTCCTATTCTAGTTCAGCAGAGATACAGTAGACAATAATACTACCTGAGGTGAGCACCATTCCAAAAAAATGAACACAAAGTTGGAGACCATAGAAATGGAACAGTTTATTCTGCTTGAGGAACCCCTCAAAGAAATAATATTTGAGTTGGTCCCAGAAGGACAGACATGACTTTGTCAGGGTAGGTAGGAGGAGAGTATTCCAGGGAAAGAAAAAAAAGGCTGGGCACCTGTAGCTCAAGAGTTAGAGCTCTGGCCCCATGCACCAGGGCTAGCGTGTTAGAACCCGGCCCGAGCCTGCAAAACAAGAAAAAAAACAAGAAAGAAAGAATTAAACACACATTAGAAGCAGAATCAGGGAGATAAAACTTCATTGGCTAGAAGGCAATCTGTGGCAGGGAGAGGTTGAAGATACAAATAGAAAAATAAATTAGCCAGATTGCGACGTTTTCAGCTGAGGATTTTAGACTTCACCTTCTAGGTAGAGGGATGACATGGAAGGCTTTAAGCAGGGAAGTTATTATATGGTCACATCTGTATTTTCAATAGGTAATTGAGTTGGCTCTGTGGAGAATGTATTAGAAGGCACTATCAGATATTATATAGCTAGTTTTTTTTGTTGTTGCAGTTTGGCCGGGCCGGGTTTGTACCCGCCACCCTCTGTATATAAGGCCGGTGCCCTACTCACTGAGCTACAGGTGCCACCCCCCTTTTTCTTTCAACACTTTAGAATGTATTCTATCAGTCAGCAAGCCATTCTTCATTCTTTACTTCCTTTGTCTCATGTATCTATTCATTTGCCAGGTGCTGAAGATAGTTTTTAAGTAACTCTTCTTTAACCTTCCCTGCCATAATTGGCTGATGTCCTTTCCTCTGGGGTTCTCCACTGTCCATAGGATAAGGACTATACCTATCAGATAGGCATTCAAGGTTCCCTATAATTTGGCTCCTCCTTAGTTATCCAGCAGGATTTCTCTCATTTCCTCAATATGAACCTTCTTCCCTAGTCTTCTCACATGCCCTTTTCATTTCTTATTCCTGGTCTTTAATCATGGTCTCTCGTCTCTTTTCCCTTTACTTCCCCAAATCCTATCTCTCCTTCTAGTCTGGCTTACTGCAAGTGGCTATGGTTACTCCAGGCCCCACTTATCTCTAGATTATTGAGGTTCATGAAGACCTTATTTTTAAATGTGTAAGCATTTGGTACAGTATAATTTATACTGTTGGCTGTTGTAGCTTAAAATTAAAACTTTTTTTTTCTTATTTTAGGCAAATGAAAACAAGACCTGGAGAAGTCCTTATTGATTGTTTAGATTCAATTGAAGACACGAAAGGAAATAATGGGGATAGAGGTGACTGTTTTTTAATGCATTACATTTTTTGGTTTGATTTACAAATGTTGAATCATATTAGCTGGAGAATATATGAAACAGTATCATGTGTAAATATAATTGTGAGAATGGGAAAGTTAAAGCCACATAAGACTTTCTCAGACTTAAACAGAAGAAAAGGTAGGTATTGAGCCTGTAGCCAGGGAACACAGGCCGTCCTTCAGCTTTGGTCTTTCAGTAAGTCCTCGTTCTAACATCATCTTTATCTAGTGTGTCTGTTAAAATTCCAGGAGTTGGATGGGCATGGTGGCTCATGCTTATAATCCCAGCACTTTGGGAGGCCGAGGCAGGAGGATTACTTGCAGTCAAGAACTTGAAACCAGCTTGAGCAACATAGTGAGACCCGAATTTCTGGGGGAAAAAACTCACTGTTAGAGTCCCATTTGCATGAGGCCTGGGATAGTTCTGATCCTTGAATCTCTCACCCCAAAAGACCATGAGGTAGTGGAATTTAAGTAGGTCACAGCTGTAGTACCTAGAACCACACTTCCTTTTAAGAATGCCAAGAATAGTAATACACAATTGCCTAAGATTGACACCTGGAGGTAGACACATGGAGAGGAAACTTAGTGCTTTAGTATGAAGGCTATTTGTAGGTCAAGTAATAGAAGTCCTGTGAGAGTTCTCTGTCACTGAGGACCAGGATGGCTAGACTCAAGAGTCCCTCCCCAACCAGATTCCCCAAGGCTGGAACTTAAAGTCTAGGCTGCAGACAGCAGTTGTCTGTGAAGCCAATGAACAGCCATCAGCAGGTCTTGGAAGCATGATTATTTGGGAGATGAGTAGAGGCAGCTTATTATATCCAAAAAGCTTTTGATGGAGGAGAGGAAGTTTAGGAGAGAGTGACACAAACCTCTTATTCGAAGAGGAGTAAGTGGGGAAAAGGAGCAGAAGTCATTCAGATAAGGGGGATCAGTTTATCCTAGAGAAGGAATGACAACCTGTATTGGCAGGACATGCTTACTGCGTCTTTTAAGTGGCCATTTGCTCTCCAGGCCTTTTTTTCTGATCTGCTCTGGGGTGGTATGCAAGTAGCAGATCCTGTTGTAAGCCTTTTTTCTCTGAGGGGAACCTGTCACCACCAGCTACAGCCAAATCTTGTTAATAGCAAGGGCTCATCCTTAAAGGAACACTTACATCACATTTCTGAAGTGCTTCCTGGTATTGATGAGGCCCAGGTGAGAGTGTGTTATGAAGATCTAGTGCAAACATTCTCTGCTAGTACTTTGGGATAGACAGGCAAAAAGCCTTCCTAGCCAAAAATCTCCATCATAATGTCTGTCTACTAATAAAAATAACTGCCTGTGTACATATACCTCAGAAACCTTTGGTCAAATGAAATTTTAGAGGGGTGTACAAAGCTTCTGGGTGATAGGAGGAAGAAAAGGGAAGGGGAATCCTGCCTTCTAGCTATCCTCCCCTTCTTTTCAGCAGTTGGAAAATAATCGGTTTAAGACATTGCCAAGTTCAGGAACCCCTGTATTAAAACTATAAATACCCCAGAAGATTTGCACATTTAATTCCTCTTCAACTGTAAGTACCCTGACTTAAAATTATCAGATTAGCTTTGCACACTGAAGCTGTGTGAGAATGAAACAGGGACAGCCATGTTTCAGTGTTTGAGAGATTAGTAGAAACTGGGACAACCATATTTTGGTGTTTGGGAGATCAGAAGAAAAGTCCATGCCTGGAACACTGGGTTTAGATCTGCAGGATGGGGCCTTCAACAGCAAAGAGACAACATAAGAATCCTAGAGACTTGTAGGAAATACACCAAGAGCAGAACAAAAGGTAAACAGAGTTGGTTGGTGGTATTATATATAAGGTAAACTGTCCCCACTCCATAACTTCTCCTGGGACCTTCTTATAGAAAAAAAAGAAGCAATGTCCTGAGCTCATATCCCAGTTGTGGAGAAAAATGTTGCCTCAGTAAAATAGCATAAGGAAAATACATATAAGCCAATGAACGGGTCTATAATTAAAAAATAAGTCATATAAGTGAGTTTGTAAAGGATTGAGGTATTTTTTAAATAACTTTTTTTTTTTTTTTTGTAGAGACAGAGTCTCACTTTATCACCCTCGTGGGTGGTAGGGTGCCGGGGCATCGCATAGCTCACAGCAACCTCCAACTCCTGGGCTTAGGCAATTCTCTTGCCTCAGCTTCCCAAGTAGCTGGGACTACCGGCGCCTGCCACAAAGCCCAGCTATTTTTTTGTTGCAATTCGACCCGGGCTGGGTTTGAACCCGCCACCCTCGGTATATGGGGCCGGTGCCCTACTGACTGAGCCACAGCTGCCGCCCAATAGTTTGTTATTTATTAATAATAAAAAATATAAAGTAGATAACTATTATGTATTTTTTTCAAATGAGGAAACTGAGAAACAGAGAGGTTGAAGTTAACTTTTCCAGGATCACATAGCTAAGTGCTGAACTAAACTGCCTACATTGCTTTCTAAACTGCCAAGGTCATAATCCTCAAAATTTTTCAGTTCTTTCCAATTCTTTTTTTTGCAGTTTTTGGCCAGGGCTGGGTTTGAACCTGCCACTTCCAGTATATGGGGCCGGTGCCCTACTCACTGAGCCACAGGTGCCACCCAGTTCTTTTCAATTCTAATGCTAACCCCCAACCCCAACTCTACTGCTTCCATTTCTTTTTTTTTTTTTGAGACAGCCTCAAGCTGTCACCCTGGATAGAGTGCTGTGGCATCATAGCTCACGGCAACCTCCAATTCCTGGGCTCAAGTGAGTCTCCTGCCTCCGCCTGCCAAGTAGCTGGGACTACAAGGTGCCTGCCACAACGCCCAGCCATTTTTTTTGGTTGTAGCCATCATTGTTGTTTGGCGAGCCAGGCTGGATTCGAACCCGCTGGCTCAGGTGTACGTGGCTGGCACCTTAGCCCATTGAGCCACAGGCGCCGAGCCCTGCTTCCATTTCTAATTGATCTACACTTAGATTTATTTCTCTAGCATTGAAGAACTTCTAGCTTGCCCACGAACAACTTTCTTGTTCATGCTGCTGTCTTCCATTTGTCCCTCCAAGTCTAGCACCCTTCTCCACCCTTTTCCCTTTGCTCTGGGAAGATGACTTCTATAGACTACATCAAAGGGTTCCTGTGCTCTTTAGCTTCCAGTTTTAACTGCCATGACAGAAGATCAGATGGAGGCAGGAGAACAAGAACACAAGGTGTCTAGTATTTACTCTATGAGTTCTTTCCCAGTGAGAGTCTGGCTGTTTCTCCTTTGAAAGCAGTCAAGTGCATGGGGCCCTTGTTCCTTCCAGATTTTGTTCACTGCTCCCTCTTGTCCTTTTGGGCAAGAGGTGGTAACAGGTCTGCCTATTCACCTATAGTTCTTAACACCATCCATACTTTTAAAATAAGGCCTTTTTTCAGATAACTTCAGTTATCATAATTTGTGCGATCTTTTTTCTGTTGGATCCATGACTAATAGGTTCAGTACTAGTCATCTGTGATCATGTGTGAACTTTACACTCCAGCATGCTGAGTTATTTATTGTGAAATAGACATACACTGTAATTTTTCATAATCTCCCTGGAGAATGCCTTCCTTTTTTTTTAGAGCCTCTTTTTCTATTCTATCCCATTCCAATATTCATGTAGGGCTAATTTCTGATTTTAGACATTTGACAGGTTTTCAGGGAGGAAAGAGTATGACTTGGCTATTAATCACTCATCAAAAGAATTCTGTGATTATAATTTGTTAGAGAAATAATGTGTTAAAGTTAAGTGAGTTTATTATTTCAGGATACCTCAAATCTGTACTAATATGCTAATTTCATTGTATATCTGTAATTTACCTAGGTTATCATGTGCAGATTTATTTTACTTTTTTTCTTCCTTGGAGCTACTAGCATAGGACACACTTTGAACAATGAAGTATCTAACTTTATATTTCAGTTTAAGAACATCAATCCAGGGCTAAGAAACAAAAATACAATGCTGGGAGCAGTGGCACATGCTTATAATCCCAGCTGCTCAGGAGGCTAAGGCAGGCGTGTCACTTGAGCCTAGGAATTTTGAGACCAGCCTGTGCAACAAAGTGAGACCCTACCTCAAAAAGAAAGGGAGAGAGAGAAAGAAGTAAAAGAGAGACAGAAAGAAAGAGAAAAAGAAAAGTATAAAGCCTCCAAGCTTTAAATAGACTTCAGCTTGACCATAATTTTACATGGGCTAAAAAGTTAGCTCACAGCAAAATTGAATTACATGTGTAAGTAATGGCTTTTAATTTTTTTTTTTTTTTTTTTTTTGCAGTTTTTGGCTGGGGTCAGGTTTGAACCCACCACCTCCGGTGTATGGGGCTGGCACCCTACACCCTTGAGCTACAGGCGCCGCCCAGTAATGGCTTTTTAAAATCAAAACTGCTGGCTCAGCACCCATAGCCCAATGGTTACAGCACCAGCCTGGCCGATACACTGAGGCTGGCAGATTCAAAGCCAGCCTGGGCCAGCTAAAGAACAATGACAACTGCAACAAAAAATTGTTGGGCATTGTGCTGGGCGTCTATAGTCCCCGCTATTTGGGAGGCTGAGACAAGAGAATCGCTTAAGTCCAAGAGTTTGAGGTTGTGAGCTGTGACACCACAGCACTCTACCGAGGGTTACATAATGAGACTCTGTCTCAAAAAAAAAAAAATGAGGCTCAGCGCCTGTGGCTCAATGGGCTAAGGCGCCAGCCACGTACACCTGAGCTGGCGGGTTCGAATCCAGCCCAGGCCCGCCAAACAACAATGAAGGCAGCAACCAAAAAATGGCTGGGCGTCGTGGCGGGCGCCTATAATCCTAGCTACTTGGGAGGCAGAGGCAGGAGACTTGCTTGAGCCCAGGAATTGGAGGTTGCTGTGAGCTGTGATGCCACGGCACTCTATCCAGGGTGACAGCTTGAGGCTCTGTCTCAAAAAAA
>CAUYON010079826.1:0-31957 GCA_963573935.1 Arctocebus calabarensis
TTCGTGGCTATGGTGAAGGGAGTTGTGTCCTTAATTAACCTCTCATCTTGACTGTTGTTGACATATACAAAGGCAGCTGACTTTTGGACATTGATTTTTCTATCCTGAGACATTATTATATTTTTTGATGACTTCCAGGAGTCTGGTAGGAGAGTCTTTAGGGTTCTCTAAGTATAAGATCATATCATTAGCAAAAAGGGAGAGTTTGACCTCCTCTGCATCCATCTGGGTGTCCTTTATTTTCGCCTCTTGTCTAATTGTATTGTCTAGAACTTCCAGCACCATTTGAATAGCAATGGTGACAGAGGACAACCTTGTCTGGTTCTAGTTCTAAGAAGAAAAGCTTTTAGTTTTACTCCATTCAGTAAAATATTAGCTGTGGGTTTGTCATAGATAGCCTCGATCCATTTAAGAAATGTGCCACTTATAACTATACTCCTCAGTGTTCTAATTAGAAAAGGATGCAGGATTTTATCAAATGCTTTTTCTGTTTATTGAGAGGATCATATAGTTCCTGTTTTGCTTCTCTTGATACAGTGAATAACGTTTATGGACTTTCAAATATTGAACCAACCTTGCATCCCTATGATGAAACTTACTTGATCATGATGTATGATGTTTTTGATGATAAGCTGTAATATATTGGCCAAGATTTTGCTGAGAATTTTTGCATCATTATTCATTAGTGAAATTGGTCTGAAATTTCCTTTTTAGTTAGGTCTTTACTGGTTTTGGTATCGGGATAGTATTTGCTTCATAGAACGTATTGGGGAAGATTTCTTCCTCCTCATTTTTTTGGAAGAATTTCTGTATTATAGGAATAAGCTCTTCTTTGAATGTTTGATAAAATTCTGGTGTGAAGCCATTTGGACCAGGGGATTTTTTTTGTTGGGAGATTTTTTATTGTTTCTTTGATCTCAGTGCTTGAAATTGGTCTGTTCAGGAGATCTATTTCATCTGGGCTAAGTCTAGGGAGAGGGTGTGAATCCAAATATTGATCCATTTCTTTCATATTGTCAAATTACTGGACATAAAGTTTCTAGAAGTATTCAGAGATAATCTCTTATATTTTTGTGGCATCAGTTGTTACTTCCCCTTTATCATTTCTGATTGATGTTCCTAGAGATTTTACATTTTTATTTTTAGTTAGTCTGTCCAAAAGCTTATCTATTTTATTTTGTTTTCAAAAAACCAACTCCTTGTTTCATTAATTTTCTACCTTTCTTGTTATTAAATCATAGCTGTGTACATTAGTGCAATCAAGGGGTGCAATGAGCTTGTTTCATATACAATCTGAACTATTTTCATCAAACTGATTAACATAGCCTTCATGGCATTTTCTTAGTTATTGCATGAAGACATTTGTATTCTGCACTTAGTAAGATTTCCCTGTACCCTTCTAAGTGCACTGTACATGTGGCCCCACCAATTACCCTCCTTTCACCCCGACCTCACCCCTCTTGTCTGCTCCCTTGCCCCTTTCTCCATATTCTTGTGCTATAGTTGGGTTATAGCCTTCATATGAAAGCTATAGATTATCTTCATAGCAGGGCCGAGAAAATTGGATACTTTTTCTTCCATTCTTGAGATACTTTGCTAAGAAGAATATGTAAACATGACATGAAAGAGGTAAAGTCTCCATCTTTCTTTAAGGCTGTGTAATATTCCATGGTATACATGTACCACAATTTATCAATCCATTTATCAATCCATGGGTCAATGGGCACTTGGGCTTCTTCTACAACTTAGCAATTAATGAATTGGGCTGCAATGAACATTCTGGTACAGATGCCTTTGTTATAATGTGATTTGGGGTCTTCTGGGTATATATCTAGTAAAGGAATTACAGGATTGAATGCCAGGTCAATTTTTAGATCTCTAAGTATTCTCCAAACAGTAGACATTACTCAGAAATAAAAACAAAGCAGGAGGAATCATGCTACCAGACCTGAGACTGTACTGTAACTCAATAGTGATCAAAACAGCATGGTACTGGCACAAAAACAGAGAGGTAGATGTATGGAACAGAATAGAGATCCAAGAGATGAATCCAGCTACTTACCGTTACTTGACCTTTGACAAGACAACTAAAAACTTTCAGTGGGGAAAAGACTCCCTATTTATCAAAAGGTGCTGGATGAACTGGTTAGCAACCTGTAGAAGATTGAAGCTGGACCCACACCTCTCACCATTAACTAAGATAGACTTTCATTAATATTCTGAATGATTCTTTTGTTTTCAATTTCATTGATCTCTGATTTAATTTTGGATATTTCTTTACTTGTGCTGGGTTTAGGCTTAGATTGTTCTCCTTTTTCCAATTCCAACAGATGGCTTGTGAGTATGTTGACACTCTTTCTTTCTGTTTTCAAATGTAGGCTTCTAAAGTGATAAATTTTTCTCTCAGTACTGCTTTTGCTGCATCCCATATGTTTTGTGTCTTCATTGTTGTTATAGTCAAGGAAGTTAATGATTTCCTTTTTTTTTATTTCTTATTGCACCCAAGTGTCATTCAGCATAAGGTTGTTTAACTTCCATACCTTTGTGTGAGGTTGAGCATTTTTGTTGGAGTTCCACTTTTAGAGCCTTGTGGTCTGAGAAGATGCAAGGTAGGATTCCGATTCTGTTTTTTTTTTTTAATTAAATGCATTTTTTATTAAATCACAGCTGCGTACAAAGTGCAATCAAGGAGTACAATGTGCTGGTTTCATATACAATCTGAAATATTTTCATCAAACTATTTAACATAGCCTTCATGGCATTTTCTTTTTTTTGTTTATTTTTCCCCAGTGGTAAGATAGAATTTATTTACAGAAAAGAAAACACTAAAGCTCCTGGTAGAGAGAGAGAACTCAAGTGGGGAGAGAAAAACTCTCTCTGTTTCTCTCCCAGTCTTTCCCCATTTCCCTCTTTAGGCTTTTAGTTTTGGGCTATATATAGGTGTATGGGTTCCTTGGTCAGGAAACAAATGGACACAGTCCCTTCTGCCGCAGGCAAGGTGAACGAATGTACCAATGAACGAACACAGTCCCTTCTGCCAGGGCACAGTCCATTCATGGAATTGTGGCCGAGGAAATTCACATGAAATTGACCTAGGCATAGGAAATGGGAGCTCCACATTTAGTCCTAAGTGTAAAGTGAAGGAGACACCAAGGCACAGGTGTCTCCTTGGCAGTTGTCCAGCCTTTTTGGCTATTGGAGCCTCCAGTGGGGGCTGGAGGTCCCCCTCCTTGCCTGTCATGTAGCCCGCTGGTTCATCAGCTGACTGCCACAGCACCGACACCGCCAAGAAGGAGTCAGCAGATTTGCTAGCTCCACTGAGCTGGCTAGGTTGCCAAATGTCTTGCATCAGTTCTCCCGCTCCAAGTAGAAACTCTAACTACTATTAGGGGAAAAGGGCAAAGACTCGATCTAATGGCTTCCTGCTGAATCCAGCGATAATAGAAGGGGACAGTTAGGGTTTCTCCAGAGGGAGAGTGATGCAGGGGTTCATGGGCTGAAACCATCTTTTTTGTGTGCGGCTTGATGACACTTTGGGAAAACATAAATCTGATTAGTATAATCAGTAATAGGTAAAGGTAGAGCAGCGTCAGGTCAGAAGCACTTATTCAGTGATGCTAAAAGAAAGCCATATTAGGAATTTTCTTGCTGTTCCCTAAATAATAACTTCAATCTTTCTTTTGGCTCACAAGTCTAGGTGGTCTGTGGTTGGCTGTCTTCACTGGCGTCATTGGTTTCAACTCTGCCAAGGCATCCAGGGTTCTAGAAGAAACTCCAGAGTCTAATGTGTTGCTAAGACTCTGGGTAATGTCAGCCTCCACTACTGCCAGGCAGCTGTTCTTGTTCTCTCATTCACTTGCTCCTCTCCAGACACACCAGCCTCTTTGCCAAGGTCATGCCCATCTCTGGGCCTTTGCATCTGCTCTTCCTAGTGGTCCCTGGGCTTATAGTAGTGGCTTAGTCTCATACTTCATTCAAGTCTTTGCTCACATGCCACCTCTTCACAGGTCTCCCTGACTCCTTTCTTAAACAGCCTCTGCTTCTCTGTCCCCCCTGCTTGCTCTCATGTCTCTACAGCACTTAGCACCTTCCATTATATATCACAGTGATTTATGACCTGTCTTCCCCCACTGTGCTCAAAGCTGTAAAACAGTATGCAAGACAGGCACAAGGTAAGCAGCCATCAGATGTTCGTGAAATTCTGTGGTCTTTTCTCTGTACCTGTTTCCGGGATACCTATTTTCTAGGCTGAACTCCCCTAGAAGGCAAAGCAGTCATTATGAGTAGTTGTATGCTGAGTCACCCTACTGGTGCTCTCTAGCTTGGGAACCCTTCTTAGCCATCTATTATTATTCTAGCCATCTAGAATTATTTCTCAAGTGCACATCGATGCTATTGTGTTATAGAATGCAAATTCATTTCTTTATAGTGGCTTTTGTCTATTATTTTTTCTGTTAACAAGCAGCCAAAGTACAACTTATTTCTTAAGTGCCTGTGGAATATTTTGACATTCAAGTTAGTCATATTCAAAAAAGGCCAGGGCCCTCTGCTGTCCGCAAGGCCTATTCCCGGATTAGATCTATAACCATTTGAGAGCAAGGTCCTAGTTGAGGTGCTGTAAGCAGCTGCAGGAGAAAAGTAAGCAGCAGGAGAGAGGTGGTGACATGCTGTGTGACTTCAGGGTCGGTGTTCCACAGGCCTGGATGCCCAGGGAGGGTTTGTGGTTGGGGTGAGGGGAGCCGGGGATGGTCAGACGGACACTGCCCAGTCCTCCCTATGCATGGTCTGGGTTCGTCTTTGTGGCAGGAAGGCCCTTCATTTACCCTTCCTAAGAGCCCCTAGAACAAGTACTAGCATAATGGACTCTAACCTGGCCCTAGATACCTGGTACTCTGGACAGCTCTGCTGCAAGGCCCGCCAGTCTCCTGCCCAGTTGCAGGGTTAGAGCAGGCAGCCGCCAGGCAAGGGGGTGCTGCCCTGTCTCAGAAGCATGCCTACAGCCGAGAAATGGTGGTAGTTGTGTAGTTTGAAAAGCAAAGTAGCATTGTAATTTTATTTTTTATTTAGACTTTTTTAGATTCTAAAAGTCTGTTTTTTGGTGGGTGTGGTGGGCTCACGCCTGTAATCCTAGCACTCTGGGAGGCTGAGGTGGATTGCTTGAGCTCAGGAGTTCGAAATCAGACCCCCATCTCTACTAAAAATAGAAAAACTGAGGCTAGAGGATCGCTTGAGCCTGAGTTTGAGGTTAACATGAGCTGTAATGACACCATGGCACTCTACCCAGGGCCAGAGTAAGACTCTGTCTCAAATAATAATAATCTGTTTTTTAACAACATGTCAGACAATACTGTTGGCCACTGTTTGGTAGGACTGTGTGATTTTCAAGGTTGGAGTGGGCACTATCCAGCAGGGAAGGAAGTATCAGACTTGGGGGTGTCAGGATGGGCTAAGTCAGATGTATATGTTTATCTAAAGGGGAAATTGTAAAAGTTCAAGAAACCCAATCTCAATACAAGAAGAGTGCTGGGCAAAGAAGAAAGTAGAGAGCTGGTTTCTCTGATCTTTGCTGCTCTTCCAGGGGCACATTGCACTCAAAGGGAAGGTTGTCACCTTGGGGTGAGGGGGTGGCGTTGGGCAGGTTTCACACTCACAAGGCTGGCCTGATGTGAACCACCATTTTTAGCCTGAACCACTTATATTTCTAGACAATCAGGAACGCCGAGCAACCGGAAGCCGAATGGTGGTCTCTCACCAGCCCTCAGGTTCCTCAAGGTACCCAGACAGGCTGTGCTCACATCAGGGCACAGGGCTGGACACAGTATGTCCTGGGAGTCAGGGCCTGTTAGTGATGATCAGTGTTTCCTTGGGGGAGGGGGCAATTACTTTCCAGCTTAATGGGGTCCCTCCTGTGGCAGTTGGGAAGCCCTCCCTATGGTTTAGGGCTTGCTAATAACCTGGGCAAGGTTTCATATTTTGACAGGGGCTCATTTGACTGCAAGATGGAGCTTTGCTCTGTGGGGCCACTTAGTGGTCTGGGTTGCACTCCAGCCTTCACCCAGGAGCACTGTTGGGGCTCACAGAACAGTTGTTCAATACAGAATGTCACCCTGATAGAGAAAATTGCTCTGAATTGCTCTTTGCTTGGCCCCTTCCCTTCCCCTCTCTCTTTCTTCATGCTAATTGTGCTCTAGGATTTTTCCAGATTGCACGTCTAGGAGGAATAATGGTTCTGATTACAGCTTGTTAACAGCATCAAGTCACCAAATAGTATTTTTTTTTTTTTAGACAGAGTCTCACTGTGTCACCCTCAGTAGAGTGCCATAGCATCACAGCTCAGAGCAACCTCAAACTCTTGGGCTTAAGTGATTCTCTTGCCTCAGCCTCCCAAGGAGCTGGGACTACAGGCGCCCACCATAATGTTCAGCTATTTTTTGGTTGTAGTTGTCATTGTTGTTTGGCAGGCCTGGGCTAGATTTAAATGCGTCAGCTCCAGTGTATGCGGCTGGTGCCCCAGCCGCTGAGCTACAGGCAGCGAGACACCAAATAGTATTTGAAAGCACTTTAGGTACCCAACATAAAAAGGTGTGTAGAAATCATCTGGTAAGTTCTTGGGCTTAAATCCCCTGTAAGTTACGTCTCCGCTTCTTGATGACAGAGGTTTGTCACATGCTTATTATGTGCTAGGCACTATACAAGGCCTTCATGTACTTTATTTTATTTTATCTTTATTGATCTAAATGGAGATGAATATCTAGTCCTGTTACAAATCCCTGAAGTTGTACATTAGCCCCATTTGCCAGGGGGAAGATTTGCTGGAGGTCACTGGCCATGGCAGTGGAGCCTGGAGTCAGCTTCTGCTGCTTCCGTAGTGCCATCCGCCTCTAGAATCCCTGCATCTTGAAGGCAGCAGTGCAGAGCTTGACACCCAGTGGCCATGTTCTTAGCTGTTAGGTGATCAGGCTGTGCAGGGCTGGTACCATGTTGTTTGGCATGTCGAAGAGACTCTGTAAAAGCCATTCGTTGTCACAGGGGGATCTATAGAATCGTGCAGAGTCGATTTCACAACCTGAGGGAAAAAACTGCTTACACAGCAGCCTGGGGATGTGGGGCAGGCACGCCGGATTCTGTTTTCCATAGCCTCAGCCCTTCTGAATCCACCGAGCCAGAGCTCAGAGAGCCACAGGCCTCAGGATAGCCCCAGTGAGAATGGCTGGGAGCATGGTTGGAAATGACCCCAGCTGGGTACATGCTTCCTGCACCATGACTGGACCAAGCCTGGCACTTCTACCTCGCTTTTTTCTTATTACAATTTGTAGGATTCGGTGCCCATAGCACAGTGGTTACGGCGCCGGCCACATTCACTGAGGGTGGAGGGTTCGAACCCGACATGGACCAGCTAAAAAAAACAGTGACAAGCACAATAAAAAATAGCCTGGTGTTGTGGTGGGCGCCTGTAGTCCCCACTACTTGGGAGGCTGAGTCAAGGGAATCACTTAAGCCCAAGAGTTGGAGGTTGCCGTGAGCTGTGACGCCATGGCATGACACTACCGAGGGCGACATAATGAGACTGTGTCTCAACAACAACAACAGATTGTGTTCAGTTTTGAACTGTGTCCTCATGCCAAAGTATATGAAATGTGTACATGTTGCTCAGAAGGCCCTGATTGCCCTTCCTCCAGCATCCCGAATCTTTCCATTAATCATTCCCTTTTCTTTATGCTTTTACCATCTGTCTCAGTTATCTTTAGCCCTGTAGCAGCCCACCCCAGAATTTAGTGGCTTAAGTCACACGTGATTCATTATCTGTCATAATTTTGTGGGTTGACTGGGCAGTTGTTTGCTCCCCAGGGCATGGGTTGAGGCTGTTCATGTGACAGCACGCCGCTGGGCTGGGCTGGGCGGTTCAAACAGCATCTCTGTCATGCGGCTTGGTGCTGTCAGCTGGGCACCTCTGCTGTTCTCCATGTGGCCTCTCCACGTTGCTGTCTCCTCCACGTGCTACTTCTCAAACAGGGGAGCCTGGAATTCCAAGTGTGGCAGCTGGATTCCAAGGGAGCCAGGGCAGAATCTTCAGGCTTCTGTAGGTCCAGGTCTGGAACTGGCACAGTCAGTACATCGTGATGGTCTGACTGGGCCCATCTAGGTTCCACTGGAAGGGAAAGAGGCTCCATTTCTCCACAGGGGGAGTAGCAGGCACCAGCAGGGAGGGGAGGAATTGTAGGGGCCATCCTTGGAGACCGGCCGCCACACCATCCTTGTCTGTGTGTGAGTTGTACCTGTCTGGACGCATTGCAGGTGCTCCTCAGGGACCTCTCACTCATCCCACAGTGACTTCCTTGTGAGACGGGCCAGGGTTCTGTGTCCAGCCAGGCTGCTGGTCACCAAGAGAGCATCCCAGCTCTCACACCTGAGGTCAGGGGTAAAAACTGGGCGGCTGTCACAGGGAAGGTGCCTGAGTGCAGTCAGGACTTTGTATGGGAGAGTCGGTTCAGTCTCGAGTGACAGAGACCTCTGGGCAAGCCATGTGCCGTGTGGGGGCTTCAGTTTGTGCACCTAAAATGAGAACTCTGGTCTTGTTCTGTTTGCATTTTCTGTGCTTCTAAGATAGTGAGTCTTTCTTGTTAGTAGCTTTGACTAGTGTCCACATTTGTTGTAAAGGAAGATAGGGAGGATGGAGAGATCCCCACCATGTGCTTGAGGGAAGGGTGCCACGTCCCAGCAGGGGCAGCATTGCCACTGTGCCAGGTGGCTGTGAAGAGCAGGCTGGCTGTGAGTCCCATCACCATGAGTAAAGTCTCCCCAGGCAGCATGCACTCAGGATGGGGTGCTCCTAGGACCTGTGTGGCCCCCTCAGCTTCCTTATCTGTCTGAGCTGGGTTCCTATCGCTGGGGAATAGATAAAAGAGGAAATGGGACACAAGTTAGATCAGTCCAGAACATTTTGTGTATGTTTGGAGGTGGGGGACTGCCTAGTTCTAGTTCTGTCCCTCCAAGGGAGCAGGCATTACCCCCTTTTCACTATATGCCTTGGGGAGAGGGACATCTGGGGCTTTCTGGCAAGCAGCCAGCTGAGGAGACTGAGCTGGGACCTCCCCTCCGAGCCCCACATGCCTTGGTGGAAGGGGTGGGGAGTTTCAGCTGTAAAGTCCACGCAGTTCTGTGGGTGACACCATCTCATATTCAGCACCATGGTCCTCCCAGGGGCTTGCTCACAGTCCCTGGGGGCTGGTGGGTTCGTGCTGGTAGCCTCTGAGTGGGCTTTGCTTTTCTCCCTTCCTCAGCACCCAACCTCCCTACCTCCCCTTTCTTTCTTTCTTTCGTTCTTTTTTTTTAAATATAAGTATTTATTTATTGTTTTGTTTTGGTTTGTTTTTTTGGCCAGGGCTGAGTTTGAACCTGCCACCTCTGGCATATGGGGCTGGTGCCCTTCTCCTTTGAGCCACAGGCGCCGCCCGCCTCCCCTTTCTTTGCCCTCTTCCTTCTCCCCTTTTATCCTCCCTCTTTTCTCTTGTCTGTCTTTGATTTTGGCAGACACATGCTCCATAGGTACACTTCTCTGCTGGAGCTGACTGTGGGGCAGCAGTTCTCAACCCACAGGAGCTGTATTAACGGGCTGTGGCATTAGGAAGGTTGAGAACCACTGCTGTAGAGGCTTCTGGTTTCTCCTCCCAATACCCCATGTGGGAGGAGCCACCCCTGGGTGGGCAGCTCACACCGGAAGAGCGCGGTTGGGTGGAAGACATTGCTCATGGGCAGGCAGCTGCTCTACTGTGAGCAGGGGGTGGGGTGGAGGTGCTGGGCCACCACACAGCCTGTCCCTGGCCTTTACTGGTCTTCTAGACCCAAAACCTCCGGACATGAGGGTACCCTAGGAGAGCTCTGTGGCTGGACTTTGTACCCTTTCCCTGGAAGCTCCGGAGTCTATATTTTGTGACAGCCATGGGCCCTAGACAAGGCAGATTGGTCACCTGGCCTTTGAGCTAGTGGGCCCCATTCTTCCTGTTGGCTGGGAGGCTTTTCTCAAATTTATCTTCCTGGCAAGTCAGATCATTTCCCTGCTAGAAGGTTCTGCTTTCAGTAGGCTCCAGCCAGGGGCCTGGAAACAACTCTGTACTTGGAAGATTTGGCTGAAGCTCCCCTGGATGTTTTAGGGCTTGGGAAGCACCCCTCCCAGCTCAGTTGTCAGGATTGCTCCTGGGGAAGGTGAGGGAAAGGTCTGGGTCTTACCTGCAAGTTCCGGAGGAGATTATTCCTGACCTGACTGAGGATTTTTCCTCAGGGGGCTCTAGGCTTCCCTCCCTTTCTGCCCCTGGGAGAGAGCTCACTTGCTGCTCCACAGAATGCACAGGGTGACTGGGATGAGGCTGGGCTCGTCCACCCACACACCTGTCTGCTCACATGACTCTGGCACAGCAGAGAGAAGAGGTTGGATGTGGCCCAGGCTCATTCTTGCTTCTGCCCTTGGTTTCTTTTACGCCTTGCCTGGCGTATCCCCTGCAGGTCCCAGGAGCAAGCACCCTGGGTACTTCCCCATGGACTGGATGTTGGTTTTCCTCCATGTCAGACGCTTGGGAACTGTGCAGCCAACATCATCGCTTGCGCCCCTTCAGGTCACAAATGGAACTTGCTTTTACCAGGGATTGCAGACCTTAGAGAAAGATGCCTTTATGGGGTACAGCCTGGGGAGCCCTATTGCTGCCGCTGGTGTGGCTCTGTAGCAGGCCTTCCAACAGATGGACTACCCAGCCAGCGCCTCACTTCTTGACCAGGACTGGCCTTTCGCTGTCCCCACACTTGTTCTCAAGAGCTCTAGTCAGAGGCATTTGTGAATATAAGGAGAGGGCTGAGAAGCAGCACCTATCTGGGAGTATGGAGGGAGGGAGAAGGTATTTGTGGGGCTCTGGCAGCAGCAACTCTGAACTCATGCTCAGAGGCTGGCACGCTGTGGCTCATTGGCTCATGGTTTGTCTTGTTGCCACAGTCCTCCTTACTTGGTAAGTGATTGCCCCCAGTTCAGCAAATACATACCCCCACTTGTGAAAAGTTTCCAGACATCACAGAGTGGGTGGACCTGGCTCCTCCAAGGCTGACCTGTGCTGGCATGTGGGGGTGCGACTTTCATTGCACACTTCCCAGCCTAACAGCCATACATGGTCACTGCAGCCCCAGAGCTGCAGTGGTGACTCACCCCCAGGAGGTTGATGTAACAGGGGAGCCGCCAGAGCCAGGGAGGAGCTGCTAAAACCAGGGGGTGCAGAGCCCCAAGTGTTCCTCTCTCCTGCCCAGAAGCAGCCCAGGGCAGCTCTGTGTGCACCCAGGTCTCAAAGGAGAGGTCCAAACTTGGTTCTAGAGTTGCTGGCAGACTGCTGCTTATCAGACTCTGTGCCAGTATGTGACAGCCTTGCCCATCCATGTTGGTTCTATATAATATGGTCTCTGACTGCAGGAGTTAGTTTTTATTTTGAAACATTCCAAAATTGATTTGTTCTAGAAAGAAGGGCCTGCTTATTTTTCCCTAGAAAATTGCTGATCTTAAGACTGATTCTGGAGTGCTGCTGGGGCGGGAGGGGAGAGCTGTTTTAGATACTTATTTAGTCATGGCTTGTGTTGTTCGGGACTGTTTGGCACCAGGCCATGGAATTTTTCTGAGCATTTTCACATGAGACGTTGTGAGATTTCCAGGCATTAACTGAGGCCCTTGGCAGAGAAACTGGCCAGCCCAGCAGCTCTTGGGATCAGGATCAGAGTTAACTGTTTCTTCAGGGACAGACACTAGGACAGAGGTTTCTGGAGACCCAGTGTTATGTGGTTCCCTGAGCCCATGAGTCAGAAGAAAGAGAAATCTGTACTTTGGCAGGGGTAGGGAACAAGCACAGAGCCCATGGGTGCTGCAGGAGGAGGGCCAAGTTCTGAAATGCTAGGTGTAAAACATCCATCTTGTCTTCACCTGTCCATGACAGAATGAGAAAAGCAACATTAAATGGAAAGGTTTTCTTAAAGCTAGTTGTGCTTTATTGAAACATCTCTTTTATTCTAAGATTATTTCATGTGTTCTTTTTGTAAAAAATGTTAAACCGACCTTGCTTGTTCTTTTTTGAAATAACAGTGATCAGTGTTTTATGTTTGCTTTTTAGACTTTTAATGTTGTTAGCTGGCTAAATATAAACGTGGCTGTTTTGTGTTGGTACCTTGATGCTTTCTGGTTTGGGGAACTTTTCCTGGCCAGTAAACCCAGGAATTGAGGAGCCGCTAGTCTTGGCTTGCAGGGGATATCTGGGGTTATCTACCCTTTTGTGGCAGAAGTGCCTCTCACTCGTTTTAATCCTCCCTCTCTCCTCTTCACACACGGGAGTTGGGGTTGACTCAAGCCTGGCTCGCGTGCTTTCTCTGTGCTCACACCAAGGCCCTTTGGCTCTCCCCAGCCATGGATTTTCCCCAGCACAGCCAGCATGTCTTGGAGCAGCTGAACCAGCAGCGGCAGTTGGGGCTTCTCTGTGACTGCACCTTTGTGGTAGACGGTGTTGACTTTAAGGCTCACAAAGCAGTGCTGGCAGCCTGCAGTGAGTACTTCAAGATGCTCTTTGTGGACCAGAAGGATGTGGTGCATCTGGACATCAGTAACGCGGCAGGTACCCCTTTGGGGCCAGGGTTAACCTGCTGAGGGCCAGAAAATGTGGGGGGCACATAGGCCATAGGCCTGTTTTGACAGGGAGCAGAGCGGTAAGGGGAGGACTGGCAGGAAGGGCTATTCAAGGCCACAGTGAATTTGTCAGGAGGGACAGACAGCAGGCAGGCCCCTGGCCTCTTTCCATGGCTGGGTCAGTCCCAAAGCCCCTACTACCCCAGTGCTAAATGAGTGGGATTGATGCTTGGTGATGGGGACAGTGGGGGTGGAGGTGGCTAGGAGTAGTGTCAGGAAGACCTAGTCCTGGATTCAGGCTCCTAAGCCAGAATAGCACCCATGCACAAGAAGGTCATGCAAGTGGGCATAGATGCAGAAGGTGAGGCCCAGAGAGGTCAGATGAGTGGTCTAGAGTAACTGCAGAGCTGGCAGCAGAGTTCCAGCAAAGCCATTGCTGGCACAGTCGGGTTGGAGTGTCCTTCAGTGATGAGGTGCAGTAGCTGGGCAGAGGGCATGTAGGCCAGGCATTTGCACCCATCCTTGGTGCAGGGGGGGAGTTCATACCTTCAGTGGGTGCACTTTGTTTGGGAGCATGGGAGAGGGAGGAGTGTGTCCGTGATGCCTGTCCTGTCTTTGGCAGGTCTGGGGCAGGTGTTGGAGTTTATGTACACAGCCAAGCTGAGCCTGAGCCCTGAGAATGTGGATGATGTGCTGGCTGTGGCCAGCTTCCTCCAGATGCAGGACATCATCACAGCCTGCCATGCCCTGAAGTCACTTGCTGAGCCAGCCACCGGGCCTGGGGGAAACGTGGAGGCTTCGGCCACAGAGGGTAAGCTGACTAGCAGGCTGTTCCTGGGCAACCAATGGGGCTATGGGAAGGGGCTCCGCCTCTGACTCTCCAGGCACCTCTGTGGTGGGTGCTGGTGAGGGTTTGCCGCAGTGAGGTCTAAGGACAGTCTCTCTGCCTGGCCCTTTCCTATCTTTCACCAGCAGAGGACCAGAGCCGTGGTGGTTCAGCCCCTTCACACATGCATGGGTCTCCTCCAAGCCCTCCTGTAGCTCTTTTCTCCCAGCTCTTTCTTCCATCCCCCTACTCCCTCAGACAAGCCCTCAGACACCCCCTGCGACCTAGACTCCTTGTACACTTTTCAAAGGACTGCTCCTCCCCTTCCAAGCCTCCTTATTGCACGTGTGAAGTCTGTCTCCCCAACATGCCCCACAGAAGCAGCACCATCACTGCTACATGCCCAGTGCCCAGCTGGCAGCCTGACACGGCGTGGGCCCATTGTGAATAATTAAAAAAGCAACAAACTGCTGAGATGTGTCCCCAGGGAAGATCTGAAAGAGCTAGCAAGTTCTGAGCACCTCACCCTTCCATGTGGTGGGCACTTGATGGGAAATGGCAGTTCTGTCCTGTTCCATCTCCAGGAGGGGACAAGAGAGCCAAAGAGGAGAAGGCTACCGCCACTATGCTGAGCAGGCTGGACCAAGTGGGAAGCAGTCCGCCCACAGGCCCAGGCAGGGAGCTTAAAGAGGAGCGAGGTGGCCAGGCCGAGAGTGCAGCCCCGGGTGAGTTGTGATGCTGAGGACCCAGCTGGCTGTCCTGGAGGGGGAGGGGGCCGCAGGAAGCTGGAATGCCTGTCCCATCACTAGCCAGCAGCCTGTGCTGGTGACACAGTGGGGGCTGCCTCTGAGGTAGATGGTACGTACAGGCACCTATACTTTCTGTGCTCATATAACCCAGAAAGGTTCATTTCCGGGATATCCTTCCAGCCACAGCAGAGACACCAGCAGCCTTAGCTTAGGTGTGCCAGGACTTCCCCTCCTGGACCATAGCCACCAGCAGGGGCCTGGTCTAGCAAAGCGGTCCAGCTCCTGGACAGAATTCCAGCTCAGCCTCCTGTACATCCCCCATCCCACCCCAGGTGCAGAGCAGACGGAAAAGGCTGATGCCCCCCGGGAGCCGATGCCTGTGGAACTCAAGCCAGACCCTACGAGTGGCATGGCTGCTGCAGAAGCAGAGGCTGCCTTGTCTGAGAGCTTGGAGCAAGGTACCGGCCAGCCAGGACCAGCCCGGCTCCCTCTCCTCCCACCTCCAGCTGGTCCCACTTGGAGGCACCACTCACTTCAGCTTTTCTTATTCTGGGATCTGGAGATCAGTTCCTTGGTAGAGCAACATGACATATTTCTGTTAGCGCAGAAGTATCCTTACAGCCTTGGAGCCTCTGCTCCTTTCCCAACTGAGCACCACAAAGGGTGCCCTGCTGGGCACAGCTCCCCTCCCCACCAAAGTGGGACAGGTCCACCCCTGGATCACCCCTCAAGCAGCATCCCCCAAGCAGCTACGCAGTCCACAGAGCCCCTTAAAGGCGCTCACACAGAGAAAAGGGCACGTGCCGAGGTACCAGAGCGCCAGAGCCCACACTCTGTCCTCTGCGGGCCCTTCCCGCCCTCTCAGTGGCTGTCCTTCTCTTCGCAGAAATGGAGGTGGAGCCGGCCAGGAAAGGAGAAGAGGGGCTGGAAGAGGAGGAGGAGGAGGGCGTAGGGCCTGCCGAAGTCAAGGAGGAGGGGCTGCAGCTGGAGAACGGCGAGCCAGAGGAGACGGAGGAGTCGGTGGGCACGGACTCCGGGCAGGAGCTCGGCGCGGAGACCCGGAGCCTGCGCTCTGGCACCTATGGTGACCGCACGGAGTCTAAGGCCTACGGCTCCGTCATCCACAAGTGCGAGGTGCGGCCTGTGGGGGGCCGGCCCGCCCCTCCCGCCCTCCCGCCGCCGCGGGCACAGACCTTCATGCGCCCGCCTGCTGTGCCCACAGGACTGTGGCAAGGAGTTCACACACACCGGGAACTTCAAGCGCCATATCCGCATCCACACCGGTGAGAAGCCTTTCTCGTGCCGGGAGTGCAGCAAGGCCTTCTCAGACCCGGCCGCCTGCAAGGCCCACGAGAAGACGCACAGGTACTGCCCCGGCCGGCCCCCGGGTCCCGCGAGCGCGCCTCTCCTGGGGCCCCGCGAGCGCCCTCTCCCTGTCGACCTCTGACCCGCAGCCCGCTGAAGCCCTACGGCTGCGAGGAGTGCGGCAAGAGCTACCGGCTCATCAGCCTCCTGAACCTGCACAAGAAGCGGCACTCGGGCGAGGCGCGCTACCGCTGCGAGGACTGCGGCAAGCTCTTCACCACCTCGGGCAACCTCAAGCGCCACCAGCTGGTACATAGCGGCGAGAAGCCCTACCAGTGCGACTACTGCAGCCGCTCCTTCTCCGACCCCACCTCCAAGATGCGCCACCTGGAGACCCATGACACGGACAAGGAGCACAAGTGCCCGCACTGCGACAAGAAGTTCAACCAGGTGTGCAGATTCCTCCCGGAGCCGGCGTCCAGGAGGCCCTGTCGCGGGTGGCCGCAGCCCCGACACATGCCGTGTGGGGTGGGGAGACACAGCTGGAGCTCCCTCCTGATGGCACCTAAGTGACTTTCCCTGGGTGGAGCTCCCGACAGCTCTGTGGAGGCCACCAGGAGGGCAGGCTGTAGGTGGGCCCTTCACTGCTGGGACCTGGGAGAGTCCATTGGCCCAAGGAGAGAGGGAGCTGTCCAGAGGTCCCGGGGAGGCCTGAGCGTTGGTCGTTCCCTGGTGGGAGGGACTGTGAGGGGCCAGGGCTGAGTGCGGGTGGCCCTGCTGACCCCTGCCTGGGCACAGGTGGGGAATCTGAAAGCCCACCTGAAGATCCACATCGCAGACGGGCCCCTCAAGTGCCGGGAGTGCGGGAAGCAGTTCACCACCTCAGGTAGGGCCAGGGCTGCCCTGGCTGCCCTCACCACTGCTCCCTGGCCACCTGGTGGCGCCCCAAGCTAGGCCTGCCCTTGGTCTTGCCACAGGGAACCTCAAGCGGCACCTGCGGATCCACAGTGGGGAGAAGCCCTACGTGTGCATCCACTGCCAGCGGCAGTTTGCGGACCCCGGCGCTCTGCAGCGGCATGTCCGCATCCACACGGGTGGGTGAGCAGCCCCATGCAGCTGAGGGTGGGGACAGGAGTGTGGGGCAGGGGAGTGGGCGCCAACACCTTCTCCTGCCCGTCCTCAGGTGAGAAGCCATGCCAGTGCGTGATGTGCGGCAAGGCCTTCACCCAGGCCAGCTCCCTCATCGCCCACGTGCGCCAGCACACCGGGGAGAAGCCCTACGTCTGCGAGCGCTGCGGCAAGAGGTCCTGCTGCCCCCGCCCACCTCCAGGGTGCAGGGAGGGCATCAGAAGGCAAACTGGGGGCTCGGTTGGGAACAGGGCAGTTCCATGCCAGCCCTTCTCTTGCCCTCTTGCAGGTTTGTCCAGTCCAGCCAGCTGGCCAATCATATCCGGCACCACGACAACATCCGCCCGCACAAGTGCAGTGTGTGCAGCAAAGCCTTTGTGAACGTGGGGGACCTGTCCAAGCACATCATCATCCACACGGGTGAGCCTGTGCCCTGCGCCTGCACCTGTCCCTTCCCAACCCCTGGTGGGGGTGGGGGGGAAGGGAGGTGGCCTCAGCCTTGGGTGCTGGCACTTGCTGCAAGTGGCCTTAAAAGCAGTTTAGTTCATTTTCAGGGGTGTCTTTGCAAGCTGGAAAAGACAGGGCTGCTGGGCAAGCTGGAGGTGTTGAGTGAGGTCCTCCCACGCCCGCCCTGCTGCCCCTTCCCCCAAAGGCAGGAGAGAACCTTGCCTCCCCCCCAGGAGAGAAGCCTTACTTGTGTGACAAGTGTGGCCGTGGCTTCAACCGGGTAGACAACCTGCGCTCTCACGTGAAGACTGTGCATCAGGGCAAAGCAGGCATCAAGATCCTGGAGCCAGAGGAGGGTGGTGAGGTCAGCGTGGTCACTGTGGACGACATGGTCACGCTGGCCACTGAGGCATTGGCAGCCACAGCTGTCACTCAGCTCACAGGTGCGGGTTGCGGGCTGCAGAGGTCATGGCAGCTTGCCTCTGGGCGGCATAGCTGTGGGGCAGGTGCTGTGGTCTTTACCTTAGGCCCTGCTGGTTCTGCCCACAGTGGTGCCAGTAGGAGCTGCCGTGACAGCTGATGAGACGGAAGTACTTAAAGCTGAGATCAGCAAAGCTGTGAAGCAAGTGCAGGAAGAAGGTGAGAGGGGCCACCCAGGGTGTGAACGCTGGTGGACCCAAGAGTCCTTCCCCGCCCTGACCACAGCCCCCACCTCCACAGACCCCAACACTCACATTCTCTACGCCTGTGACTCCTGTGGGGACAAGTTCCTAGACGCCAATAGCTTGGCTCAGCATGTGCGGATCCACACGGCCCAGGCACTGGTCATGTTCCAGACGGACGCGGACTTCTATCAGCAGTATGGGCCAGGCAGCACATGGCCAGCCGGGCAGGTGCTGCAGGCTGGGGAGCTGGTTTTCCGCCCCCGGGATGGGGCTGAGGGCCAGCCTGCACTGGCAGAGACCCCCCCCACTGCTCCTGAATGTCCGCCACCTGCTGAGTGAGCAAACAGCTCTTCCCCCCCCGGACTGTTTATTTAAAGATGGGTGGCATCCTGGAACTGAGAAGGGTGGGCCCATTCCCTATAGAGAATAAATTTGATTATTTTCTAATGCTGCTTTTAGGTCCCTGTGGGGGTAAGAGGGGGAGCTGGGCAGCTAAGGCTGTTGCCACAGAAAGGCTATACCACCCAGGGACCAGCCTTCTGAGAAAGCCAGGCTGTCCCTCCTGCCAAATGGGACTGGAACACCCCAGGACCAGTCTTAAAACCAGGTTGGCTTTTGCTAGGCTGTGGGTGGCACACTTGGGTCCAAGAGACCGTGGCACCACATGCCCCATCTCCTCTTCCTCCTCGGAGGCTTCTCCTATGTTTAACTTTAGGACCCAGTTCCCACCCCTGGTCCACGCAGTGAGTGCATTAGAGACCCCATTTCTCCCCCTTCCCAGGGTCACAACTACTTACCAGGGCCAGGCAACCCAGAAACAGCCCAGCTCCAAGGCCACAGTGGCTTTGTGCCTTCTTCAGTCCAGGGTGATTCTTCCAGGCCCATCTCAGGGGTCATTTCAGCCAGAGCAGCAAGGTAGGCAGAGGAGTGGGACAGGCCCAGACCACCAGCCCAGTTCCCATGGGCCTGGGGAGTAGGAGGGTCCATACTTGCTACATCAGTAGTAACCCTGGGCTGAGGCCAAGCCATTGCCATCACTTGGGAGTGACCGCTTATGTCCAATCAGTAGTCTCTACCACCAGGCCAGGGCCCTGGAGGTGCAGGAAGGAGCACCTGGAAACCTGAGTGGGGAGTTGGGAGCACAGCAGGTGGGGCCAGTGGAGCAGCCGCCTCAACCGTCCCTTCTCCACAGTTCACTCCCAGCAGCTGTGATCCCTTGTTCAGAGGGAACACCTACTGTCTTCCTGCATCAGATGTATAGGCCCATTTACAGCAGCCTCATTGGTATTGTGAGAGAGGCCAACAACTCTGTAGCCCCATGTCTCTATCCCCCTCTGCAATCCACAATTTGTCATGGAGCCAGCTGCAGAGCATCCTCCTGTCTGGAAGCAGGTACAGGATTAATGGAGCCTCGGGAAGGAAAGTTACAGCTCTGCCCACTACCCTGGAGCCAGCCTGCTCCCTCTGGCAGAAGGGGCAAGAGACCAGAATGCTAAGCTATACAAGGTGTATCTGGGTGCCTTCCACATCACCTACACACCAGGAAGGAAGGACCGTGAAGTGTCACAGATATTTACACCACAACACTAAAAAATGGAAGTTCAGCCCCAACAAAAATCTCTTTTGTACAAGGTAAACTAATACTTGGGGAAAACAGCGGCACAGAGAAAACAGGTCCCATATACAGACGTGTGTGTGCGCGCGTGTGCATGCATGCTGGGAAGTGTGGCAAAAGTGGGATGAGGATTAACTGCTGCCATAAGCCAAGGACCCTTGGAACACGCACCCAAGTAACTAACAATCACATTCACACTTGACATATTTTGTATTTTTTAATAAAGTTTGTAATCCAATGGACACACAAAACAAAACTGCGCTGAGAAAAACAGTTTCATAAATTAATAAGTGTTAGGAAGTTGGGAGAGGTCAAGGTCACAGCAAGAAGGGATTAGCCAGTCTTTTTGTACGGGTGCTGTGTGACACTTCCACATCCCGGGAACAGGGCCCGTGCTGTATTGAAGCGCACTTATACAAATGAGTGACGATACAAAGTCTGAGTATGAAAATAAGATTTTTCTCTGAAAACACATTTTTGGCACAGATTAAAAAAAATGTATGTCAGGGGAATTTGATTTTTAAGTCAGTATTATATATATTTATATATATTATATATTTATATATACACAAATCCCAAGTTCTGCATAATCCCACCAAGAAAGGAAATCCTTCTGTTTGCTCTTTTTCATTTGTAAACTGTACATCTTGGTGAATCAATAATGGTGGCAGCAGGAGAATTAAGAAAGGTGATGCATCCGAATGAGCAAGGAGAAGGGAGGGTGGGGACAAAAAAACCCAATGAAATGTTCCTTGACCCCAAGGTCTCAGCAGAAGTTAAAAGTCCTTCTTGCATTAAAGTCCGCAACATGTGTTCACATACACCAAGACATCCAGAGTGTCACAGCCTGTCTTCACTGTGCAAAAGTCCAGGTCACTAATTTAGTGCAAAGGCAGTTCTGTTTTGTTTCTTAAAAACAAAAAAATTCATTCCACTGCCCTGTTCCTTTTCTCCAAAAAGAGGAGAAAGAACCCAGCCCCAGGGTGTCTGCCAGTCCATCGGTTGGTATTCTGTCCTTGGGCTAAAGCATCATGTAAACATACAAGGTAGCAGCACCACTGCCCAGAGAAGTCTGTCCGACTGAGCTGGGCAGGCAGGAGAGCAAGAGGCTGGCCATCTGACAGTGGAGACTGTCCCCTTCAGCAGCTTCCTCTCCTGCGTGGCTGGGTTGTCCTGTGTTATTTTTGCTGTAGAGCCTCAGGAATGTACACCAAGGTGGGACCATTCAGTGGCTCACACAGAGGCGATGACAATCATGAGGTGGGGAGAAATGTTGGAGATGCTGGCAAGGAGGTCTGGGGCCAGACGGGACAGGTGACTCTCAGAAAACTCACAGGGTGGGAAGATCTGCAGCACATAGGCAGGCTGGAGACAGGGACAAGAGAACAAAGTGGGACCCTCTGTTTTCACATCACCCACCCAACTCCATTTCCAACAGGGCCCAGAAGAAGCTCTACCCAACAATCATCCCCACGACTGCATTCACCAGAAAATACCTTAGCAAATGACAAAAAACTTAACCTGAACACCCAGGGCCCTCTCCATCATTAAACTCAAAGAATACCTCTGCTCTCAGTAGTCCCCTGGGTTCTCTACAAAAAGTACAGTGGCAGCCCCTCCCACATGCTCTGCTAGCTTCCTCTGTTCAAAATGCCCTTTTGCCCATTTCCTCTGACACACTCTTCTTAGTTGGCACCAGATTAGTCAGACTACCTATGTGCCCTCAACCAGCCCCACCTGTGTGTGCATGTGCAGTAGGAGGACTTGGGAAAGTTGAAGGCCAACCAACCTGATTTGAGCCAGGGTTAGGAACATTGATGATCCCTGCCGCCTGCTTGGCCTGCAGGTAAGTGATGAAGGCAGCCTTGAGGGACTCGGTCTGGCTTACAACATCCTCTTGGTCACGGCCACAGGGCAGTGCCAGCAGCAGACAGTAATCTGTCTCCACCTAGAACGTAAGCAGCCATCACAGTCAGGGGCCCCCTAACCAAACAACTGTCCATGTGCAGCTCAAGGTATCCAGCCCACAGAAACTCCCACCTCTAAGATGACTTCAAAGTCTAATATTTGTTGAATGAAAAACAGCCTTGTTTCTGGGTCTAGAGGCATTTTACACTTCCAAATAGAAATAAAATGTGCCCATGTCAAGAAAATCACTACTGCATTTGTTCCATAACAGGCCTGAGAGACAGGCTGGCAGGAGCCAGCCAGGCCTTCCCTTCCTGTTACTCACTCACCTGGGGCCAGGTCTTACCGTCATCCTTCGGGCAACCCCTTCCAGCTGTGAAGCCTCCAACCGCATCCTCTGGGCAATCCTCAGTGGGGGGCCTCCTTCAGAGAGGGGCAGAGACCGATGGGCCAGGACGTTGTTTCCAGAGACAAAGTGGAGCTGCACAGCAGCTGTGTCATTCTTGAGGGCCAGGAGGCCCTGCCACACGATGGGGTACTTCTGCTCCAGGGGAAACAAACAGGAAATGAATGCGTGCCAGGAGAGCTAAGTCACACCAAGTGTGACCCTAGGCTTGCTTGTCTAGGTCAGTTGGGGAAATCAAGGGACATTTTTAACATAGCACAACATCTGGGAGTGCTTACCTTTAGGAGCTGAACCATATCCACAGGTCTCTGGGAAGTCAAGTGCGGAGAGGCATCTTGTTTGGGGGTTGGCTGGGCTTCAGCATGTGGCAGAGCCAGTCCTGGTGGGGTGGTGGGGCCTGAGGTTGTGGGGACAAACAACGGCTGCTTTGGGGCAGCCTGAGCAGGAAGAGGGGCCGAGAGGTCAGGCTTCATGGACACAGACACGGGGGAAGGGTAGGAAGTCTGGCCTGTTTCCACTTGTGCCCTCTGAATCTGGGCATGAGGCTCAGGAGGCCTGTTTGCAGGGACAGCTGAGGGGCGAGGTTGTTCTGTGCCTCCTGTCTGGGTCCCCTTTGCCTCCTGGGAGACTTGAGGCATCTTGCTACTCAGCAGTTGGCCAGGCTGGCTGAGCTGCGAGGGTGGCACAGATGGGGCAGGCTGTGAGGACTGGGCAGGTGGGGCAGGCTGTGTGGACTGCACAGGCTGAGCAGGCTGCAAGGGTTCACCTTCAGGAGGAGGGCCCTGGGGTTGGGAAGGAAGGCAAAAAGTGATAGTCAGTCTGTTGTCCACAAGCCACTGCCCCAGATACAGGGTATCTCCTGTGAGTCAAGCCCATGGATGGAGAGGGAGCTTAATCATGGTCCTGCTCTCAGGAATTCAGGTAAGAAGTCACCTATTACCTCTCTCCTCCCCCGTGCACAGGAACTGGAACACCCACCAGTTTTCAGAGAGAGCTTTCTCCCCACATCCAGAGGTTTCTGATCTGCTCCTTTTGTCCCCAATTCATGAGATTCCTCCTTAACGCCACGAAAACACAGACTTATCTTAGGGATATATCTGTCCCCTAAGGGGGGACATTCACTTACACCTTACCACTTTAACTGAAAGGCTAGTCTTGCTAAAAAGCTCACTGAGGCCTCCAGCTCTCTCACCTGAGCAGGGGTCTTGGTCCGGGCAGGCAGGCCAATGGAGGAAGCAGCAGGAAACTGAGTGTGCGTGAGCTGAGCTGGGGCATGGTAGGTGCGGATGTCGCCGTACCTGTATTCTTGGAACAGCTCTCCACTGGAGTGCACGATCTGCACCCCGTGGGTCACCACCACAGGGGGAGTCAGAGGCAGCCCCTGGAGTTGGTTGCTGGGGGTCACTGTGAGGATGCGGGCCTCACCATGAGGGGTGGGGATGGGGGCGGGGGCGGGGGCGGGGGCAGGGGCTGCTTTGGCATCTGATGTCTTGGTGGCTTCTTTCCCTGGCTGCGAAGGGACCTTGTTGGCTGGCGACACCTTCACTACCCCCTCCGCTGCCCGAGGCTGCTCGCTGACAGCTGTCACATGTGGATGCACCATGATCCGCACGTCCCGGGGCACCGTGTAGGGATGCAACCGATACTCAGACTGCATTACCAGCACCTCTGACTGCACTGGGGCCGCAGCTCGGGCGACAGGGAGGTGGTAATGAACTTCCTCCTCAGGAGGGTGCTGTGAGGCCAGTGCAGGCACACTAGCTGTGGCTGGCTGGGGGGTGCTGGCCCGCTGTGGGGTCCTGACTTCTATTTGCTGGGGCTGCAAGGGGGCTCGAGGAGAGTGAAGTGTCTCTGGCCGGATGCTGTAGGTGATGCTGGGCAGTGTGGGCGTGTTCATTCTCACCTCTCCCTGGGACAAGTGGCTCAGAGACACAGTCTGGGTGATGCTATGTGGTGGCATGATGACAGACTGCTCTGGGTGTATGCTAGAGATGAACTGAGGCACTGGGATGCCTGCAGCCAACATGACCGTGGCGTTGGTTGAGAGCGCTGTGGACGTGGTGCTGCTCGGGTGGCTTGCCCTTGGGAATGGGGCTGGTGCAGGTCCGCTAGGTCGAGGAGGATGAGTATCTGGCTTTGTGGCTGCCAAGTGGGAAACAGTTCGCTCCGTCGGAGTGCTGGGCCCTGAGGTGATGTGGTTCACATCTGCAGGTAATTTGCTGGGCATTGCAGGAGGGTGGTGGGGTGTGAGAGTGGACCCCAGGTTAGCTGGCTGGAGAACCTTGGTCTCGATTTTCAGGGTGACAGGGTCGGCAAGCTTTTTATTCGTGGTAACTATGCTTGGGGTAAGAACCAGCTGGTTGTGAACCAATACTGGGGGTGTGTTTATGCCCTGTGTGAGAACCTTCACTGTGCCACCCTGAGTGACAGGTGTGGACACTGAGAGATGAATAGGTTCGGGCTTCTCCAAGGATGGGCGGTCTGCCTTCACAGACGAAATCACGGGAGAGGCATTGTACGTCTGGGCAGTCAGTACCAGAGTGGAATGGGTGGCCACATTTGCATAGCCTGCAGGGGCTTGAGGGCCTTTGAGTGGAGGCTGTGATGGGGTGACGGAATCAGGTTTGACCTGGGACTTAGACACTGACTGCTGAAATTCAATGTCCATTGCACTGGCCGGAGGGATCTGGCTGATCTTGGCACTGATCCTCTGTGGGCCTTCAGTCTTTTGCCCTGAATAGCTCAGGAGCACAACCCCTTCTGATGTGTTCACCCGCAGCCCTGCCCCAGAGCCTGAGTCTGCTGGACGATCATCAATCACTGACATGGACCCCGGGGGGAACCGAGTGTTTTCATTAGTACTTGATCTCTGTTTGCACTTAGCTGATGATGTGATCACTGCACCTCCCATAGTCATTGCACCTGCTGTGGCAGTCATACCACCAGTTGTGGCAGTCACTGAACCTGCTGTGACGGTCACTGCACTTGCTGTGGGATTCACTGCACCTGTGGGAGCATTGACTGGGCCTGTGGCAGCATTCACCATACCAGTGGCTGTGTTCACTGTGCCCATGGTGGCGTTCACTGGCGTAGTGAGAACGTTCACTGGCCCCGTGAGGACATTCACAGGCCCCTTCAGGACGTTCACAGGCCCTGCAGGGGTGCTCACCAAACCTTTCAGAGTGGCCACTGAGCCCTTCACTGGGCCTTTCAGGGCATTGACAGGGACCAGGGAGACATTCACCAGGCCGGTCAGAGCGCTCACCAGGCCAGTCAGGGTCTGAGGAGCTGGTTTTGCCAGGGTTATCTTCTGCGAGTTCTCCAGGTCAATGCTGACAGGCATCCGACTAATAACAGAAGTAATTTTGGGAGCAATGACTGGAGCCACCTTTTCTTTGTCAGCAGCTGCTGGAATCTCTGAGGTTTGTGTATCAGAGACATTTGTCACTGGAGTTGTTTTTTCTTCTACAACAGGTTTTTTAGATTCGATTGGAGGGGGTGGTGCCTCATGCAGGCAAGGGGCAGCACTAACAGGCTCTGCAATGGCCGTGGTGACACTTGTGGAAGTAACACCTGTAGCAGACACGTACTTGGGGTCCATGAGAATCTTCCTCAGCGTGCTGGAGCTGGTGTCAACATCAGAGGCCTTTGTGTCTGGGGGAAGAGCTGGAGATGGGGTGGACTGAGCCCGTGGCTCCTCCTGCCTTGTGACCCACTCTGTCACCTTAGGAGGGGGGCTCTGGTGTGGGATGCCCCCAGAAGTGACAGGGGGTGACAACTTTGCTACAGTTACAGAAGGAAGCGTGGGTGTGGGCATGCTGGGGTCACTCGGCGGGGTCACTGGATCACTCTCAATGACGGAATGGACCTTGAACCTGGCTTGAGGATCACCATCCACTGGTGCTGGCTGTGAGGCAGGGGGCAGGTCTGGGAGCACAGACATTTTGGTTGGAGTCTTTTCTTCAACGTTGCTTTCTTGGGACAAATTCTCTATACATGGAGTTTTGCTCGGGTCAGAAGCACACGGCTGGGGATAAGTAGAGAGGGGTTTTTCATTCTGCTTTTCTTCCTGTGGAGGTTCTGGGAGTTGTACTGTCATCCCCTCATTTGTAACAGGACTCTTGCTTGGGGCCTGGTCAGTTTCAGAGATGGGGGTCTCCACAGGGGCCCCCACTTTCTTGTTTGTATTCCGTTTGCGACGTGATCGGGTTGTCTTCTGGCGCCCTTTCTCTTTCCGAACAAGAGGAACTTCTACTTCTTTCGACCCT
Organism: Arctocebus calabarensis; assembly: GCA_963573935.1. Classification (NCBI taxonomy): domain Eukaryota; kingdom Metazoa; phylum Chordata; class Mammalia; order Primates; family Lorisidae; genus Arctocebus; species Arctocebus calabarensis. Next base: position 25,958 of record CAUYON010079826.1, read on the forward strand.
TTGGCTTCCTGCACTGAGGGAGGGGTTTCACTGCTATTCCTTCTGGCTTCCTTGGCATTTGCTGGGCTTGATGAGGAGTCAGGGGCACTGACTGGTGGCCCAGAAGATTCTGTAGGAGTCTCAGTCTCCAAGAGGCCAGAAATAGCCTCATCAGTCTCAGGCTCCATTCCTTCCTCAGGAGGCTGCTGCACTTGTGGGTGAGGCTGTAGATCTGTCTGAGATCCTGCAGGGTAAGGTGGAGGTGCTGGGAAGTTTTCTGGCTCCCCAGAAATGTCATTGATGATGGAGCCAATGGCTGCAGCCAGCTCTGTTTCACTTGCTTGGTGTGCAGGCTTGTCCTTGTCCTCTGGGGAGAGACCCTCTGGTGCGTCTGTGGCAGACCTGCAGGCAGCGTTGGCAGACGTTTCGGTGAGCTTTGCAATGTTCTCCACAGCCTGTTCCAGCTCCATCTGCTTAGCTAATTGAGTGGCTTCTGGGGACAACTGAGAGGCAGATACATCTTCCTTCTCTGCTTCTTTGTCTAGGTCAACGGGATCACTTTTCAACTGAGATGATGAACCACATTCCTTCTGGGGACTCTCACTTTTCTCGGGGGAGACTGCCACCACCACAGCTTCCTTCTCCCCTGCCTGTTCCACTGCCCCAGCAGACCCCTTGGGGCTGACAGCAGCACCCACATTTTCTAGGTTTGAAGATTTGTCCGTTGCTGACCTTGAGTTTCGAGATCGTCCCCTCTTTGATTTAGAGGGTTTTTCAGGGGCTGGCTTTTTCTCCACCACCTCAGTGGTGGTGGTTTCAGGGGGATGTTTGTCTGTGCTGGCTTCTTTGCCATCACGTTTCTGTTGGCTCCCTGACTCCTCCTCCCCAGCCTTAGATGCTGTGTGATTCTCTCTCCCACCTGTTTGGGGACCCACCTCAGTGGTAGCGTCAGGACGTGCAGTGTCAACCTTAGGTTCATTTTTTCCCCTTTTTCCCTGGGGACCACCAGCAGCCGTGTTCTTTTGAGACCGAGGGGATCGCCATCCCTCAGCTGGCTTGAGTGTTTCTGTGGGTTCTTTGGCCTCATGCTCATCCTCTTCCTCAGCTCGACGGCGTGTTTTTGGAGGCCTTCCCCTCCGAGGAGTGGTGGGAGCTGCTGCAGCCTCCTGAAGCTCTCGCTCCAACCTCTTTCTGGTCACTCGTAGTGGCTCGACAGGCTCTTTGACTGGAGAGCGGCTGTCACGGTCAGCCATGGTTGCATAAACACTCCTTACATTCCGTCGCCTAGTTCGGCTGAGAGGCAAACTCGGTTCTGGGTGTTCAGAGTCCACAGCAGAGTTTTTGGAAGCAGTCCTTGTAATTTTCTCTGCCTCCATCTTCAATTCTAAAAGCTTCTGTGCTTCTCCCCGCGGAGAACTGGACCGCTTTAGTTTCTCCCGATCTATCCTCTCACTCTTCCTTGTGACTGGCTTCTCCACGACACTTGCCACAGCTGCCTGAACTGGGGTCTTGGAACGCTTACTCTTGTTTGGCTTTTTATCTTTTGTAGTAACTGGAGGATCAACTTCTATATCTTCAGAAGCTTGAGGTTGAACCTCGGGTGCAACTTCAGCTTTTTGATGTACATTAGGCTCAACTCCTGCAACTGAGTCTGGCTTTTCAGCTGGTAGTTCATTTGCGTCCTCTGACTTCTGAATTGGTTTAGAAAGTGGTTGGGTGCTGTCAGGTTCTGGGTCTACACTGCTCTCTACCTGGGAAAACGAGGCCCCGGGAGTCGGAGGCTTGGCATCCAGATATGGCAGCTGGTCACTTGATGAACTTTCTTCGACAACTGAAGGAGCCACGGCAGCATCTTTGCTAGTGTCCACTCCTGAGGGCAGGTCTACCTGCTCAGGCTGTTCCATGGGGGCAGGGGCCAGTTCAGACGCAGGCTTTGCTTCTTCTGAGATGGTGGCCAGCTCCACAGTCCTCTCTTCTATTACCGGAGGTACCTCCACCGTTTTGTCACTAGTTGTCTTCTCTGGTGCTGAGGATACTGAGTCTGGAGTTACTACTGTGACGCTGGGAGGCCCAACTGAAGCTGGAGTTTTCAATTCTGACTCTTTATTCTCAGAAGCAGATTCTGGGGTCTTAGGATGATTCTCTGTATCTTCCTGTTTCTCAACCTCCTTGGGTTTTTGGTCCTTTTCTTTTTCTTTCTGCTGCATTCGTGTGAGCTCCATAAATCTGCTATGGAATAGAACTACTGGCTCCTGAATTAACTCAGTTGTGCTGTTTGCTCCATCAGATGTCTGCCTACCATATAATCTACCAGAAATGAAGTCAGAGTCTTCATCTTTTCTCTCTAGATGCTGCAGTCGCTTGGAATCTTGTTCAAAGATTGAGCTGTGTAAAAAACGAGAAGCAAATAATTCTTGCCTTTCCTGCTCCTCTTCTTTATGATCATCTTTTTTATCATCCATTTTCCCTTCTGAATCAGTCCTGATTTTCTTCTTTTTCATGTACCAGGAAGGAATGGGTCTTGGAGCAGAGTCGACCTTTTCTTTATCTTTGTTGTTCCGAAAATTAGCAAATCGAGAGTCCCAATCAAGAAAAGACCAATTTTCTTCTCGAGATGAAGAGAGAGATTTAGCTCTTTCAAGCAATGCTTTAGTGTCCGGTGTGATTGTCTTATCCAATGCAAAAGAATAAAATTTATTCCTTTCTAAAGAACTAGAAAGTCTTTCATCTCGCTCACGTAGTTTGTCTTCTCTGTCCCTCAATAAAAAAGATAATCGAGAACTTTCATATAATGCAGAAGCTCTTGGTGAGTGTGATTTGTGTTCACCATCTTCATCAGAATCAGAAGGCACCTCACCAGGTTCCAGATCTCGTATAGACCTTTTCCGAAGGCTGTCTCTCTTAATTATGCTGTTTGGGAAGCTCACGTCAAATCTGGTGGCATCTTGTTTCATTTGAGAGTCCCAACGATTTAGTTCATCTTCAGAATTTAAGACAGATAGCTTTATTTTGGCCATGTCTGCCATCTGTTCTCTTCTGCTAGAATCATAAGGATTAAATTTTAAGGACTCTTCCCTGACTGTTATATTAGAATAGGGGAGACCTTTCTCATCTACTTTAGGAGACCCTTTTAGTGACACGAGCCTAGGGGAGCCAATAGGATCATCATCTTCATGGAAGGAACCATGTCGGATACTGGGAGAACAACCAGTCCTTTCAGAATCTTCACTGATTTGGCGTGAACTCCTGTAATTCCTTTCTCTCTTGGTGCAAATATCAAAATCAACATGATCCATTCTTTTCTTTTTGCTGGGAGGAGAGTCATCGGTGACATCTTGAGGGGGTTTGCCTACCTCATGAACAAGACTACGTCTTTCATATTCATCTACATCTTTTTTAGGACTGCCAAACTTCTCAGACTTGGCTATTTCCATCTCCATCTGCTGTTTTCTACGACTCTGCTCCATTTGTTTTCGGTAACTCTGTGTGTGATCAATGTCAATGCCAATTTTTTCTTCAGTATTTACTGAATGTGATTTCTCCTGGCCTGATTTACGTTCAGGTGTTTCATCACGAAGACTACAAAAGTTTTTCCTAACATCCTCCCTCTCTGACCCTTGATCATCTAGTAGCTGTAGCTGTTTGAGCTGTGGTTTTGAGGCAATGGGTTTTTTTGATTGGGTTTCTTGATTTTCCACAGATTCACCCAATGGTTCTCCCAGTCGTGCTTGTAGGTCTGAGCTGGGCCTTGAGCCAGAACCAACAGGAGTACTGGCAATCTCCTGACAGTCTTTGGGGCTGGGAGCAGCATTTAGCCTGTCCACTTTGATTTTTTTAGATTCTCTTTTAAGAATTTCTTTCCTGGCAGGCTTTCTTTCAGACTCTCCTTCCCTCAGCAGAATGACATCTCTAGACAATATGTCAGGCTGCTTTTTTAAAAGCACTCGAGCATCTTCCATCTCTGGACTGCTTTTCTTGACTTCTGGTTTTTGTCTTTCTGCTTTCAAATTGGAATCTGCAAAACGCCTTTTCCTTGCTTCCAGCTTCTCCAGATCCACAGCGTTCACCCCGTCAGTAGGCTGCTCAGGTTTGAGGTGCTTCCTGGGTTTGAGCCTGCCTTCCTTATCTACCACTTCAATGTGGCTTGAAAGCCCCTTTTCTTTCGGCATTTTCATTCTAACAGACTCCAGTTTAGACAAGTCAGATTTTGCAGGCTCAGTCTGAGAGACTTGAAGCTTTTGATCCAGGGCAGAAGACTTGACAGCATCACTATCAAGCTTGGCCTTCAGCTTTTCCACAGGAGTATGGTCAATGACCTTTCCCTCTTTTTCTTTCACTCGGGTCAAAACAACACAAGGCATGAGTTCCAGGCGATTTCTTGCTATTCCTTCCTTGTCAGCTTTCTCTCTGCTCAGTTTATTAGAACTCCTTGGCTTTTCGGGGCTCTGTTCTCTCTCAATTTCTTGGTCTGTTTCCGAAGACTGAGAACTAGGGGAATGAATTTTTCCTTTTCGTTTCTGCTTGTCAGTTTTGTTTTCCACTTTTTCCTTCCGTATTAAGCGTCTCTCTCTCTCCACTCGCTCAGGATCAAAAGTTCGTTCTTTATCTGCCTTTTCATTTTTTGTATAGCGCTCCAAACGAGATTTGTCAAGTTTGTCATATCTTGGAGGGGAGATGGAGCTACAACTTCCACTCCGTTCTGAGGACCGGCTGTAAAGCCTCCTCTCAGAATCACTTGGCAACCTCTCTGATGGGGAGGGAGACGCTCCGGGACTCTGTGGACGGCGCAAGTGCACTGGACTCTGACTTCGTTCAATTGCCCTCCTTTCATGATCTCTGTCCCGGTCAGAGTCAAATCTTTCACGTTCTCTTTCTCGTTCCCTTTGCCTGTAACTGTATTCCCTAATATCTTGTTCATAAGGATCATTCCTGTAATCCCTGTACTCCCGAGGATCATCATAATATCGTGATTCATAGTATTCTCCTTGGTAAGTTTCCCATTCTGGATAAAATTCTCTCCCTCGAGCTGGATAGTCCCGCCTGGAATCCTCAGTATATGTGCCTGGAGTCCGAACAGTCTCATAATAGGTACGATCCTGGTTATAGTCGTAAGATCCCCTTCGTTCCTCTCTGCCAAAAAAAAAAAAAAAAAAACTTTACTAGATCTTTTGTTTCTTCATCACTTACACATTACATCATCTACATGTTATTTGAAAATCCTGTTTTTAAAAGATTTTGAGGCTCAGCACCTGTGGCTCAGCGGGCTAAGGCGCCAGCCATGTACACCTAAGCTGGCTGGTTCGAATCCAGCCCGGGCCCGCCAAACAACAATGATGGCTGCAACCAAAAAAAAAAAAAAAAAAAAATTGGCCTGGCATTGTGGCGGGCGCCTGTGGTCCCAGCTACTTGGGAGGCAGAGGCAGGAGACTCGCTTGAGCCCAGGAATTGGAGGTTGCCGTGAGCTATGATGCCACAGCACTCTGTCCAGGGTGACAGCTTGAGGCTCTGTCTCAAAAAAAAAAAAAAAAAAGATTTTGATATTATTTCATCATTTGTTAACTGATTATACTGCAGGGGCTGTCCAACACAGTAGCCACTAACCAAGTGTGACTATTGAGTGCTTGAAATCTGGATAATCCAAATTGAGATGTGATTATAAAATATGTAGCAGATTTTATGGAGTTAGTTAAAAAAAAAAAAAAATTCAGGGCAGCACCTGTGGCTCATCGAGCAGGGCGCCAGCCCCATATACCAAAGGTGGCGGGTTCAAACCCAGCCTCGGCCGAACTGCAAAAACAGAAATATAGCCGGGCGTCATGGTGGGCGCTTGTAGTCCCAGCCACTCGGGAGGCTGAGGCATGAGAATTGCCTAAGCCCAGCAGTTGGAGGTTGCTGTGAGCTGTGTGACGCCACGGCACTCTACCGAGGGCGATAAAGTGAGACTCTGTCTCTACAAAAACAAACAAAAAAAATTGTCATCTGAAATAAAAGACAAAGATAAAATAAATGTGTATATATAAC